>VCRD01000008.1:673222-713490 GCA_006783055.1 Trinorchestia longiramus | reverse complement strand
TACCAGAGTACAGGTATTGTTATTTAAAATTTGAGTCATTATATAGTGCAAAGCGTTAAATCAAGTTATCATTGGTGATGATCTAAAGACAGGAAATTGTACCACTACGATATTTTATATGAACTTCGTATTTCAAAAGACTGTGAATGCACCTCGGGTACGTCTCTAATAAATTATATTTTGTCATTTCTATTGTACAGTATAATTCAGATATATTTTGAAATGTAATTAAATAATCATATCTGTACATGATATAATGGGTAGTTATTTGAATATTTCTACGCATATTGTGGCTGAGACATTTTTTGCGCATCAGTTGGCGCTTCTGCAGTTGTCCTCCATTGCCATTGCTTGTGAACGACGCTTCGGTTCCTAGCATCGGCGGATACAAATTTGTTTTCGTACACCAATTTCTCCATCTTTTCTCAAGGTACGCTGCTCTTGGTTGTTGAAGAGATTACATGACTTTTATTATGTTATTTTATTGTTCAATCCATCACGTTTTCATGTTGTAAAAAGGATTGTTATGCTTCACAGAACTACCGAGGTGGAAATGCATCACTAGATTCAAGATGGCTGAAGTGGATATCGACCTCTACGGTGATGTGGAACAGGTCTTCTCACAGGTTAGTTTTCTATAAACACTAAATTTTCCCCTCTGAAAGCTGATACACTTTTAAGTTAATATTTAGATTCTGAAGCATTGTGTAGGTATTGTGGAATGTTATCATTTAGTGGCGGTCTGAATAACAAGTTATTTTTTAACCGTTCAATGAATCGTATAAATAATGTGGAACAATAACTCGAATAGTTATGGTTACCTGTAAATAAAACAAGTTATTTAAAATGTTTGTTTGTTTAGATATCCTGCTATGGTATATGGACGTACACAAAGTTACCAGAAAAAAGTTCTGTATGAGGGCAACTTTGGATTAACATATATACAAGTGTACTGAAATACTGCATGATGTTAGTGTTGGATTTTTAAATGTGATATAAAAGTGAATGTGTGGTATAAATTTTTTATTCATATGTGGTCTCCCAATATTTCGGTGTGTAATTTTCACTCACTTGAAAAGTGAGAATAATGAATAAATTTATTTTCCAGGTTATACTGAAATTTTCCTGTGCATCTTAGATTGAATAATATTTCTTTCAGCTGTTCCTGTGCTGCTGCTGATAATGTGTTCTTATTTTTTTTTGTTTAAACCAACCTCTTTGTAACTTCATTTTGTAATCTCAAGAAGAATATAGTCTGGAATAAAAAGGCTTCTGTCTCTGCTTTTATCTCTTATTCATTTATTTTGTAGTTATTTAATTTAAACATTTAAGTAAAAACTAAAATTTTCTAAATTCAGCTAAAAATATCATGGAGAGACTTTTTTATGCACTTTCTTTTAGCCTTTCTTATTACCTGCTTCATATGTAAATTAAACTCAAACTGTTTTCTCCTTTCTAATTATTTCATTTCAAGAGTACTTTTCCTCTTGTTTAAAGTTTTTGCATCAGTTAATTTACAGCACTCAATGAAAGTTTTACAGGGCCAGACTAAACACAGCTACGTGTTCTTAGACTTAGAGCTCCAACTCTTGGTGCTCAGTCCTTAAAATTTTGTAAAGAAATTAGTTTCTGTTGCTGTGTTGGTTACTTTTTTCCTTCTCCATGTTACAGTGTCAGTGACAAATTGGGCATCTTCCAGTTAGTGTAAAAATGCATTTAAATATCTTTATTTTTCTAGTTTCAATTTGAATTCTCTTAATATTGTAATTTGGAAACATAATGGTCATATTGAGACATTATAATTTGACTTTACATTGAGGTTTCTTATGAAAGTAACAATTTTGTTGAAAGTGATGCCATTTACTGACTGAAATGGTTTGCATTTCAGGCTCCTGACTCGAGGTATGCGGAGATTCTCCCATCCAGCTACTCAGTTGCCACTCACAATTAGAATACACTCATTGGGACACTCTTGCTGTTGTTCTCTTGTTGTTAATGGTCATTTGATGATCTTGATGTAAATTTGCGGGTGCCACATTCATCAAGCGTGGTGTATTTTTGTCATGCGATTTGTGTGATAAATTTGTCTACTTTGTTGTACATGCGGATGCCTGTTAATTTTCTCCCGTTATTGTTTTACCTCCCAGCGTTGGAGTAATTTTCCGCTACATTGCTGGATTTTCTTTATTCATTTCTTGTTAAGGTACATATATGTAAAGAAAAACTGGGTGCTGTGCACCATTGAATGTTGGTGGATACCAGAGCTTTATTTTTTATTTGCTTTATTGCAGTCAAATATTGCAGATGAAAAATTCACTGGTAGCAGGTCTAATCATTTTACCTCTGCTCCAAGTATTGCTGCAGTGTTTTGTTCTGTGGCAACACTTGGGTATCTAGGGGCTGGCTTAACATGCTTTCATCTTAGAAATGCCTTCCAAATTATATAACTGTTCTTCGTAAATTACTACAATGTGATGTACAGAAACTGGTCAAAAGTAAATACTTAAAACTTGAAAAAAATAGACATAGAAAGGTGAGAAACACACACAGAAGAGAATATATTGTTTTATTTCATATAATAGATGTTTCCATTGTTTGATACATAGATTACCATTAACCATCAGCAGGGACTACAGGGTCTATTGCACACCATTGCAAGAGATCTCATGGTATCTGCTGCAGGTTAATACAAACCTTGCACAAACAACTGAATTCTCAAGATAGGTCAACTGACTAGTGAGAAGTGGGTTAACATTTTGAACAGTACTGTGCAAATATATTTCTGGCCACAATGGAAAGTGCATTTGTCATTAAATTCAACCAGAATATGAACATGAAAATTGTGAAGAATGCAGTCAGGAAATGGAGAGCTAATGGTACCATTCATAATCAAAACAAGGGTCGTTCAGTGGTGTCTTGAAAGACCCTTGTTTAAATTATCTATTGTACTAATTGTGACCATATTTTAGTTCATATTCAAATCAAAATTATTGAAAATGCTCTTTCCACTTTGGTTTGTATTAAAATTTTATTAATGTATATACTTTTGTGCATTTTGGTCACCTTTTATGTTACTATTTTGTTTAGGTCAAAGCATTTGCTTCAGATCAGTTTTTCTGTGTTACATTGTATAATTGCTGTGTGCTGTATGCTTTCAAGATAGATTTTCTCAGATTTTACCAAACTTGGTGCTATTAATATCCCTATTAAGAATTGTATCCATACCCACAGGAAAATGTACAAATTAACTTTAGCTCTGGTATGTACAAGTATACTAAGTTTTTTCACTATTCAAGAAGAATGAGTTGTGTTTCTAATGCATATCAAAGGTTGTTACTTTCTTTTGCTCTTTAGATAAACCTAAATTTTTGCTGCTTAAGAGTAAACATAATGATGTTCAGTAATAGTGAAAAAATAATTGTGTTAAATGACCATGCTGTTGGATAACATGAAATCATTCTAAATCATTCAAGGATTAATTTTTTCCCCATAGACATTGATTTCAAGTAAACTGTGGATCACAGATCACTACACTACAATGAAAGGGTAGATCATGGAGGTTGGCTGGTTGGGTTGTCTTGGCTCTTGCTTAATTTCTGTCTTACTATATTGCACTGTTTATGTACTCAGGCAGGTTCATCTGTAACTTGCTATTTGACTAACCTTGAATTTTTGTAAATCTCTGAGGTCTTATGAAGCAAGTTTTGATAGTGATATACTGCACAAAGCATAAGATGTGCTGTAAGAAAATTAAAAAAGTTACTTTGCGAAATGCTGAAACCATGATAGTATCAGACGTGCAAGTTGGACTAATTTTTCTCTTTTTTTACCTTTTCTTGGACTCTTCATGTTGAAATTTCCAATGTATTTGTCTTAAATAAGGAATTATTTGAAAAAAATAATGGGTATTAAGATTGCTGAATATAAATTCTGGACTGCAATTGCCATTTTCTCTGGCTTGGGAGAAATTTCTCACACAAATTTTTAAGGTTTAACTTATGCAACTTTTTCTCAGGCCCAACTTTTAAGTTGAAAATCGAGTTTTCATTCTTACAAATTAGGATGCTAATCAAGTTGTGTTGTTAGCACTGGGTACCAGCACAAGAATGAAACTTCAATGTAACAATGAAGCATTTGAAATTACTATACATGAAAGTATCTGGTTATGATTTTTGTGTGCAAGGACCACAAAGTGGCATGAGCTACTTCTTCTGATTTATATTGAAGTTTTCTAATTTTTTCCCAATGCTGCATTTATGTAAGAATTTACTAGGAATGCATGAAAACTATTATTATTCTTATTCCACAACAAAAACAATCTCAGCTCTGTTACTAAGTACAGTAAAGAGCATGTGTGAAATTTAAATGGCACATGTGAGATGAGCAATTTCTATGACACTGTAGCAGTTCCTTAGTGCAAATTATAAATTTTACAAGTGTTGCATTGCCGAATAGCTTTTGCTAATGTATATTTTGTATTCTGGTCATGAATTTCTTTTTTCATCTTTTTCCTTTTACAGTCAATTGCAAAATCTTGAAATTTCAGTGTTTAGAAACCTTACTCATAAAAATGTCATTGAATGTTAAAAGCTTGTAGCACCAGGGTGCACAATAATATAAATGAGTATTCCATTTAATGCTCTTGCATTGAGGAATGCTACTCTATTTAAGGCAGGAGTGCGACTGCACGACAGCAATAATGAAGTATTGATGCGTGATAGAAAAGAAGCATAATGGGAAATCTGACATAGTTTGTGAGTGTATTGTGAATGATGTGGCAGCATTCAAGAACTTAAATAGACATCTGAAGATTTCTGCTTAAAGTCCTGTCACGAATTCGCACACCCACAAATGTTCATGACACTTCAGTATAGGTTGACTATATCCAAAATCCATTAAATTGTTTTGAATGAAGATCCAAACCTTTTTAGGTATTGTGTGGTTGTTTATTCTCACATACTGGTGGAAATTAACCATTTGGTACAAATTTAATTATTCCTCTTTGTTGTGCATTTTCAGGTTTACACTTTGTGATACCAATGCGCTTAATTGCCCGTGTTCTGTCATTGTTTTCCGGCTGTTTCTCATCAAAGTACGCGAGATGAAATAATAAATTGAGTGCGTCGTTATGTTTATGATGTGAACTCATAATTTTAAATTGGCATTGAACCAGCAAGGGTGTCCCCAATACACACAAACACTACGTTACCCAATTGCTCTATAATGTGTATCTGTAACTTTATATGCCGTCTGATGTTTTTATGTATTCCAGTTGGACATTTTCTTAGTGACTCTAGTATATTGATGCTTGTTTCTTCTGTATTACTATTTTCTTTTTTTACAATTTTAAGATGTATAATATTTTACAGGCTCTCATTATAGATGCGGTGGGATAAACTGTTGAAGAATTGTAAGCATTGGCGCCGTACAATTTTGAAAATTAAATTTAGGATTCCTTTATTGGCAATCATGAGTCAAGCTGAAGTGCAGCAATTTATTCTCTTGGCCCTACTTCTTTAGTTTTGCTAGCTGTTCTTTGTGTTGTACTGATAGTTATTCATCACTCTCAATATATTTGTCTTCAGAAGGTTTCAGCTAAAAGAATATTATTCTCTCAGCCTTTAATAGCAAATTTCTAGGATGCACAGACCTGCAATGATTTGGAGCAAGCACTTGTGTCTATTGTTATCAACTTTTCAAGAGTGTCCTCTATTAAACTTGACAGTTTCAAATTGGCCAAAGCAATACTATCAGCCAGATTCTATGATTACTGTGATATTTGCTTCCCACTTATCTTAGTATCAGTAGTGATGTTTTTATGGATTCTTCTATAAATCAATCTATGAAGGTCGGTTAGTGATGGTCCTAAGGGATTATTGTTACTGCTTGATCTGCCTCAAAGAACATTGTGGAGTCAAAGTTTCCCATCATTTTAAATGACTTTTTAAAAGCAAAATATAAGCATGGAAATGTTTGTCCTATCAGAGTTATTGGTAGAGTGGACTGTAGAATCTCAATATATAGTAGAACTTTCTCAGTATGCATACAAAGTTGTCAACTGTAAATTCAGTTAAGGTAGCTTCCAGAGTTTACTTTCTATTTGATGCTTAGATTAGGTAGTTCTTACTCTATTGGATTTTTACTTGTGTTCTGGTGGCCAATACTTTGATTGTTCTAGTATTGCTCAAAACATGGCTTCATATTTCATTGGCAGTGCATTTTAAACTTCTGGAGTGAGGATCTAAATAGTTTTAAACAGAATATTTAGATAAAAACTGCAAATTATGTGATGTGGTAGACTTTCATGAGTGATGGTCACATTGAACTGCCTGCTTTACTGTAGCTGCTGTGCAAACAAGCCATCATTTATACTTTGCTATTTATTGCATAAACTGACTCAAATGCTTCACTGATTAGAACTGTGGAGTTAGTTAATTGACCTTTTTTTAGGACTGGGCAGTTTGTTGATTAAGTTGAGAATTACCACATCACAGAAGTATAGGATGTCTCTTTATCTGACAGGGATATAATAATCCAAGTATTCACTCTAATATTTCTGAATGCTGAGACCTCACAGTGCTTTATTATGTAAAAGGATGTAAATTGTGATATATTGATTCAAATTATGGAAGATTCTTTTCAAATAACCAGCTGTGGTTGCACTACGACAATCTGATATGATTATTGAAAGTGATGAAAAAGTATTGGTATACATTTTACAAATATATGCCTCGAATTTAGTGAATTTTGTTTGCATATTTGCTCCATTCTTTCAGAAGTCTTCTGTAATTCTTAGCCTCAATTAGTAATTACGTGCAAAGTATAATGAGAGTGCTAGTTTTAAGAGTCCGCTCAAATAGATATCTATTTTGTTTGCAAGACTCAAAATCAATGCAAGTACATACTGAATTAACTAGACCGGCATAATTCAGTCATGAACTAACCTCATACAACTATGCTTGTGCCCAATTTCCTGATCAAGTTTACGCAATGAATTATCGATTTTAAATTCGTTCATTACGTTTGTTGATGCTGTTTAATTCATTTACAAGAATCCCTTACAATGTATATTTGGGTTGCCTGACACGCGTGGCTAGGCAGGGCGTGGAACGGTAAGTAAAAATGCTCCCTCAATCACGCACAGGGCGACTTCACTTGAGCGCTTTAGGAACAATGTTACTGACGTATTTTGCTTTGTAGTCGAAACCAATATTTGAAACCGAACGGACATTTGCGGTAGTGGACGCGTGCCCATGTATTTTGACTAGGTTGTGGTTTTAACTCTTTCGTTACCGAATATTTTTTTTTTTAAATACAGCTTTTCCCGTGCTAGAACTTAGTTCATATCTGAAAAACATCTGAATTTTTTTTGTCAATTACTTCGGTAAGATGCTAGGCCTAAAAATATTTCGGAATTAATTATCCCATTGGTATCTTACCGCTGGATATATATCCCAACTGTCTGTGGAACTTTCTGTGGCCCATAGTATCCCAACGGTAGCGATGGAGTTAATATTTTTATGTGCATAACCTTCGAGTTTACTGTACCTGTGCAACCTGTTGCTTCATTACAAATTAACACCAGTTGCCAGGAACGGATCATGTTTCAACCGTGTGACACTGATTTTACATGCCATTTAATACCTTCAGTAAACTGTGGGTTATGCATGGAAAAGTTGAAGACGTACGTAAAATATTGCTCGTCTTGAAGGTTAAATGGCTAGGTTTGAAAGTCAGAATTGTGTGGTAGTTACCATGAAACTCTGAGAAGCCTATTTGACCAACTTTTATGAAGTCTTCAACCACAATTGGTATTCTTTGACCTATGGCTTGCAAATTTCCGGTGTAGAGGAAATTATGTTGTTCAGTCATGACATTGTTTTTGTTTGTGATCTTGTGTGCTTTTAGATGTCCTGGAACAGGCATACTTGCTCATTAATATTATCTTTACCAACTTATTCTAGTCTATCCTTTACTTTATAACTAATTTTTAGCAAATTATCTCTATATATTCAGACATGCAACTAAAAAAGTGCTTGTCTAGGACATCTGAAAAGCAGCATGTGGAAGGAGGTTTAATAGAAAATTTGTTCATTCAAAGAGCAGTTTTACAAATTTATGCACTTTGTTTTGATGATGATGGATTTTTCACAAAATGGTTGATGGAAGTTAATTGTTATGAGATTCAAATACTGGACTTGCATATTTTTTCTACTGATGCAAGTATGGTAGTAACTGGGTACAAAATATAATGTCAAACCTCCGTGCAGAGGTTAAAATTTTTGGTACATGTGCCATTTTCTACATTCTATTCAGAAATATTTTGAATGATGACTACAGATTGGCCATTTTCAGTTGGCATCTCTTATTTGGAGAAATGACTATTTTTTTGTCTGTTACAAGGGGATTGATGTTATACATGAGATTTTCAAGTATAGTGTCAACAAAATTAACCTAAATAACATTTATGCGAGTTTTCTGAGACCTCAAACTGTGCCAAGTGAAGAGGTATGGACGGTATACTGCTCGTAGGACGTGTGAATTATTGCAAAAAGGTTTATGCTGTTTTTGCATTGATCCATGCTGGGAAAAATTTTGCTGGGTAGTTTTGTAGATATACATTCTATTAAGGTAGGGATGAAATCAATGCATTACCTCCTTGTGATGGTGACATCACCAATTATATTGTTTGGTACTGAGTACTGCAGAGTTCCTGTACTGGTACAGTAAAATCCTAAAAAAACAGTTAATGTAGAACATCTCATGAATGTGTATTTGGTATAGGTATTCTTGCTTTTATGGCTGATGAGTACTTCACATGAAAAGACCCAAAACAAACAAATACAAAAGATGACTTAATGATGTTAATATTTGAAAGTATTGATTATGATGGTTAGTGTTTCACCTCCATTTATTTATACAAGTGTGAATACTGAGTTCTCGTGAGGCTAAATATATGAATTTTTGGTATCCATTAAATGTTGATGGAATAAGACATTGGTGTTAACCATGCTACAGCCTATGTTACTCATAAATGTGGGTAATGGATATTCTCTTGAATAATGACTTTCTCTGTTCTTAAGCTGCATGGTTCAAGTGTGTAGCAAAAATATCTGCACAAATCTTTGAAACCTTTTAAAATTAGCTATGAATGTATTGAAGTGTACTCTTAACTAGGTGCTATGGTCACATAGATGGTGCTATGGTCACTTGCCCAAAACAGAACATAGAGGAACACATTTATTATTTTCCCCGTGCTTAAGAGGGTCTTTTCTTAGATGTAAGTATGATGACATGCAGCAGAGTAGGATTTTTGAGTCTCAAAAGGAACAAATTCATTTCTGTTTGGAAAAATTGGCTCTTAAATTTTTCTACATTGCCTCAAACGGTCCTGGCAAATGTTCAAGTCTATGGAAATTGAGGCCAATTGCACAAAGTTTCACATTTTTTGCAATGTAGGCTTGAAAACATAAATATTAGCCATATTACAGTCCATGATATTTCTGGTAACTTAACTTCTCTGTAAGGGGAACGAAATTTTATTTTTAGCCTTGTTAGTGCATTGCCTACTATGGTATGAGAAGATAACTAAATGCATACACCAATTTCCGACCTTGATGTTTGTCCTTCCATCTTTGTGTTATTATTGTACAGTGCGCACTCGCAACCGTTTTGCGGCTTCATTATTGTAGATTTTGATGTTCAGTTATATACAAGGTTGAATTTTGTAAAGGAAATAGTTCAAACACTAACGAGATATACATATTTTCAGGCAAGCAAGTTAGTTTTCGACATTTAGTGGACTCATTGAATGAAGTTTGTTGACGCAGATGAAACCAACTTGGTTTCGTCATGTTTCCCTCAAGTAATGCATATTTCTAGTGATTAAGGGAATGATTTTGTATGTTGCTTTATGTATCTTGAATATGTGTCTCATATATCAAAGGTCACTGAACTGTTTTTATCCATAAGTGTTATATTTCCATTGACCTGTTATGTTTTTTTTCATTTTACTTAGCCAACCTGTTTTTGATTGAAGGTAACTGTACCACTATTGGACCTACAGGTTCTTGCGGGAGAGGTCGACCAACTTGGCTGCTACCATGTTCCAAGTTGTATTTTCATGTGAAACTAATGATTCTTTTCACACAGCATCGTATTTCAAATTGGATTTCATTGTGAATGATGCTTTTCTACCTTCAAAATTGCAGTTGTCATAGTATGATGTATAATTTATAGTTGATTTTTTTAAGTGTAATTTACATCGTTAGGAAACGAGTGAACTATTTGTGTTCTATACATGTTTACTTTTTGAGTATTTATTTTCTGTGATACAAGTCAAGATTATCTTATCCAATTTTAGAAACTGTGCATTGTCCATTTAATATTAAGCTGTGTAGCAAAGGTTAATAATTTTCTTTTTAAAATTAATGGTTAATGGGGAGTAGTGTTCTAAGTTTGGGAATGATTTACAGTTAAAAAAATTAATTTGATGATCTTGTGTTATTGTGCAGCATAATTGAATATTTTAATGCTCTTTTATCTTGTCTACATGTTAATTGAAGATATTATAGGGTTTTCATGATGTGTACATAGTCTGATTAGAAAGAAAAACAATTTTCAAGAGACCCTGATTTATGTGAAAATTATTAAGATGCAAGAAAATTTTTTGATAATTACTGACTCTAATTTTGATATTGCGAGGTGCTCCCAAACTAATGTAAGCAATTTGTAAGGGTTTATTTGATTTTCTGAACTTTATATAGTTGATCTGGTCTGCATTATATCAAATGTTATAGTTGAATTGAATTTTTGAAATCATTATTATAAAATGCTGTACTACAGAACTCATGTTGCAGTGCAGTTCATAATATTCCTGCAGCTTGATAATAGAAATGTAGATTAAATTGTAATGATTTACTTGGTGGTCGTGTACTTTTAATATTTTTCCATTGTTAGCGTAGGAACGGTAACTTAAGGAAAATGTTTCTGTTGTTTAGTGTCCAAATTGTGTTAGCTGTTAAGCTCCTTTGTTTCTGCCTCTGGTAGGACACCTCTTATTGTATTTATTTAGACTTGCAATTGGTGTAAAACTGTCATGGATTCTTATTTCTTGTTTTGCTTTAACTAGGTTTGATTTTTAATTACTTCTTTGAAAAATATCTGTTCACTGATGTGTGTATCATTGGAGACTTGGACAGACGTGCATTTGCAAATTCTAAAATTTTATGTGTAGAAAAAAATAGGAGGTTGTTTATGATATGTTAGTGGATTGCAAATATGTTTATTAGGTCCCGAGAGAAACATTCCACTCGTGTGCAAGGGCCCGTACTTCTGCATCTTTTATTTTTTACTAGCTGGATAGACAAGCTGTCATTGCATTGATGATTTAACGATATCTTATAATGGAGTGCTGAAATGAAACCGTTAAATATAATGCAATGTCCTTTGTATTCCGGCCCCCTTGTTTTATGTAGGAGGTTCATTGAAGTGCTTTGAGGCTTGAAATTTCTTTGGCGGGATTGCTTAGCATTTCTAGGGATTGATAATTATAGCTTTTCTTAACGTTGTGGGGGTGGAAATTTGTACTTGATGGTATTCCTATTCACTTGCAACTGAGCCTACTATGGTTGTGTAGAAATTTTTGCGTGGGTGTTGTTTTAGGTTCATTTGTTTCTTCATATGCATTTCATGTAGGCTGGCATATCGTGTAACGGACCCTCTGCGTGTCTTTTTTAATTTCATTTTATCGTTGCATTAAGAAGTTCATTGCATATTATTTTCTTTTCTGAGCAACCATGTTGGACTGTGCCAATCAAGTTCACAACATTTTACACCTTCGTGAAAAAATCTCTAATGTCACTGGGAAATATTCCTCATTCATGCAAGGTGTTGGTTGCATCTGGAAATGATAATTTAATTTCATTATTGAGATGTTCTTTTCTTCAGCTCTCTGGGATGCACTAAACATAAAAAGACCTTTGAAAAATAATGACTACATCACTTGTCTGTGAGAGATGTGTATCTTGGTAGCAAACCTTGAAGCTCACTGGGACTTTTCTTGAGTTCATTTATATTCCTTTTTTGGCGTACCTCATGGGCATGGGCAAAGCGGTTTGCTTTGAAAAAAAGGAAGTTGGAAAAAATGTATCGTGTGGAATTAGCTTTCGATATCTTGAACATTCTGGTGCATTAAATGATTAAATTTGATATTTAATTTATGTTATAACATGGAATTTTAAACCTCCCACTACACAAGTTCATTCCCACTTATAAAAAGGAGAAGAAATACTGAGTGGCTGGAGTAAGATCAGTTCTGTAACTCAAGATCTTGAGATGTTGTTACCTTTCTCATTGACATAGCAACTTTACCACCAGACCGGTTTTACGAAGACCATTTACGTGCAGTGCGACACTAAACCCATTTATGAAGTGGGAATGTTCTATGAAAACTGGCGATATTGTTGCAATGCTGATACACAATTCTGATACTTCATTTCATTAGTTTAGTTATTTATATTGAAAGTGAATCTGTGACTATAATTATTTTCATCACTGACAGTTCTTGGGCTTCCAGCAATGACAGTGTAAGGCCTTGTTTTAAAAATTTCTATTAGCGATCTGCTGTTCTTGTTTAACTATTAATTTGAAATGGCAACTCTACTTGAATTTCATATGGTAAATATCTTGTTTTTAAATCGGACTACTAACAGTTGCACACTGCATACACGTAATATACGACATCTGTATGTGATGTATTAAGCGTGACATTTCAAGCAAGGCGGCACAGTAACTGCATTAGATCCCCAAAGTGTATACTGCTAGCATAACTGATGACCATTTTTTATGGTATGAATAGAATTTAAAATCAACTCTTGGTTTAATATTTTTACTTCCCGATCTTAAGATAGTGCTCTGAAGATGATTACTTGTCTATCTTTCTTTTTTGGGCTGTTTGAATCATGTTGGAGTCCTAAATTTCTTCAGGGAAGTGTGGGAATTAAGTTTCTGCATATTTTATTCACTTCCTCATTCCTTTTGATGTATTTCTAGCTACTTAGTGAGAACTCCAGCGATACTTTTTGCGCTTAAAGCTTTAGTTGTTGGACTTAGTACCTTTTTCTATCCTTTAATGACCCGTATGAGGCAGGCCTGTGTACTATGCATTGGTTTGATCGCAGGAGTGTCTGTTTGTCTTCTCTTCTTCATTTCACCATTTTGTTACTTGAAGACGTTCTTTCTGCTCATTCTAGTGAGTTGCACTGTTATCAGTGAACTGGGTTGTGCTGATTCAAATTCGCAGTTTGTGGTAATACTTAAAAAAACTATTTAGCAAGTATCACTGCTTAGATGATATTGAATAATGTTAGTTGTTCCCGAAAGATAATCTAATTTTTATTTTAATTGTGTATTATATACACTTGTGTGCATTCATTGCGGCTTGTATTGTGTACGAAGAGTGTCATGCGGAAAGTTTGGATACACTTCCATTACAACCCTGCGCTTTGTGTTAGGTTTTAAGTTTAAACGGAGGATGTCTACTCAAAAAATCGTTCGTCAAACGTAATTAATTTCAAATTTTCATGCTCATGTTACTGCGTTAAAGGACTAATACCAGTTGAATTAAGCTGTCCTAAAGACAGTGCTTGCAATTACATATTTGCCTGTCGACCAAAATTTCGTTCGCACTTGAATCGCTAATGGAAGATGATCTTCAATAGTCTTAAGTGTTTGCCAAGGTATCAGAACCGATGTGTTCCGTTTTTGCGAAGTGTTGAGTTGTAAGTAGCATCATGTATTGTTTAGACACGAATTTCTTTGAGAATCCATGACAGTTTTACCAGTTTTAAAGTAGCACACTTGTAAAATCACTTGCGTAAAGTCAGTCGTCAGTGTCGGCTGAATTTAAACGGTACAGTATACAACAAGCTAAATTTTATCTCTGGTTAATCTTTATCGTAATCATTCAGAACTGGACTAGTGAGAAGCTGCCAACCCTTCTTGTTAATATTTTGTTGCTCAGCAATTTAATAAATAGGTAACATTAAATTACATGCTTTATCCAGAGATAAAATTAGCTTTAGAAACACTTTGTTTCTGAATTTGAATTGTTTGATGAATACTGCTATAGGGCTCGGTTGAACAATATAGTAATTTATTTGGTCCTGATTTTGTGGTGATAGTGTGTCTCTTCTATCACTCTGTAGGAAGATTTTGCTGAAGGTGACTTGTATGATGCCGTTCTGACGAGCGGCAGCAGCGACCGGCCTTCTGATAAGGGCCCTTCAGGCTCGTCTCCAAGCACAACTCCTAAGGGATCAGAATCTCGCAATGGATCACTGGGACCATCAGGTCCTAAAAGAGGAAGTGGAGGCTCGTCTTCTAAAGGACGGCCTTCGTCTTCTGATGACCGACCTTCTTACCAGTCCGGCCGAGATGGAGGCAGGCGGTTCCAACTCTACGTCGGCAATCTGTCCTGGGTAAGACTTCATTTTAGTGTGGGACGTTGCTAGTAAATTGTTCTTATTATATTCCTAGCTGAACTACTACAGCCACGACAAACATGGCGTGTAAAGTGGTATCGAAACCACTATCTAAATTCGATCTTGAAAACTTGATTTCCATTTACTAAATGCCTGTCACGCACTTATCTAATTTTAAATTTTTATCACCGCTAATTCTTTGCTTCTTGCATATCGCTCTGTACGACGTACACAACATGCGTTGAAGTACTTGGTTTGTTTCTTCATCACTCCATATCGAGGGTCAAACCCACTGTGTTAGTGTACTGGTACCATACCTGTAACGAAACAAGGATAGACTCACTAGAACTCTGAGACACTTATCTTTTGTTCTCGCTTATCTATTTACCCCAGACACTAAATGTAGTGGTTCTATCGATCTAACTAATAATAATTCGTTTCAGTGGACAACCGACGAAGACATAGCACTGGCTATTAAGACGCTGGGTGTGAACGACCTGCTGGAAATTCGATTTTTTGAGAATCGCAGCAATGGCCAAAGCAAGGGCTTCTGTGGTGTGACCGTGGGCTCTGAGAACAGCAGCCGCATTCTCATGGATAAACTCGGAAGGAAGGAAATTAATGGCGGGTTGCCGGTCGTTGCGTACCCGACCAAACAGGCCCTGGCTCAGGTATGCTTGTTTATCTCCCTTTTGAGACAATGTTTATTGTTTAGGTGCGTGAGTAAATTGAATTTTATGATGGTCTCTGTGGTCGTGCAATTGGTTTTTCATACAGCTTTTCAGTTACAATAACGTAGTTTGTTTCGTGCAAATAAATGCGTGTAGTTGAGGATAGTTCAAAAAGGGAATTTAAATTTAGTCTTGGCATGACTGTAACTAGAAAGTATTTATTTTATACACTACCAGGAAATGAACTAGAAAATTACCTAGAGTTTAACAGACTATTGTAAACAATGTGCAGAGTAATAAATACAAATTAAGTATTTACTGTGAAGAATTACGTGAATATCATTAGATTTTACTAAATTTTAATTTCGATCAAGTTCTGAAAACTTTCAGAATGTTTACTAAACTGAAGCCTGTGATAATAGTTTTCATCTAAATAAAATGTTTTGTTGAGATATGTTATTGGAAAATGTACGACATTCTTTGTGCAAGATGCATTATGTATCCACTAATATTGCTTCTGATTTGGAGTCTGTTTTTTATGACGAAGGAATTTCTTATGGCATGCTTCCTTACAGACGAACAGAAGTGAATGCCAAAATGCTCATTTCTTTATATACACGTTCATGTGTCTTAAGGAAACTAATAAATAATTCGCATTTTATTTCCTCCTAGTACTTTCTACCAAATTCGTATTTGTTTAAATTAATGTTTGACGTTTTAAGTTTGCTTGCAATTAGAAATGCAGTGTGACTTTTTTGGGATATCCTGTTCGTATTGAAGCAGCGCTTCTTATTTTGAATGATAGAATACTGCATTAGGTAACGCATTTTCATTGCATGAGGCATTATTTTTCTGAATTAGTGTCTCATAAAATACTAGACTCACCTCGTTCATTATTTTAAGCAATGAAATAACTGAGGGACTTTTTCTTGTAGTTCGAGTCTCAGTGCAAGACGCGGGCTAGTCCACAGCAGCAGCAACAGCCTCCTCCTCCAGGCCCTCCCCCACGCATGGGGCCAGGTGGTCCACAAGGTCCCCCTGGTCCTGGAGGACCCAATGGCCCCAATGGTCCTGGTGGTCCCCACATGCCCCCACACATGGGCCGTGTTATGCCTCCACCGGGCATGGATGGTAGACCCGGTCATCCTAACGGGCCTCCTGGTCCACCGCACGGTCATCATGGTCCACACGGAGGCCCTCACGGACCGTCAGGTCAGTGTACGAATGCTACATGCAACTTCGATATTAATTGCTAGTCTTTTTGGGCTAGTCTTTGTTGTAGAGGTGTTGGTTTTTCTTGCAGTGTAAACACGAGTTTTTATCTGTGGGTTATACTAACACATTAATGCCCACTTGCAAGTCAACTTGCTCTGTTAAAAAAGTTATGTAATTCAAGTTTCTAGGTCAACTGAACTATGAAGACTCATAGTAGATTGCTGTCCTCGTACCTTGTTCTGAACACGTTTAGTACTCGTTTCGTGGTTACATTATACAGGGTGTCTCAAAAAAATGTACTCACCCTCTAACCGTTGCTAACATGCTGTCTTCTTTGTGTTGCAGGTGTGAGGTTCGAACCTTTGCGAACATGATTCTTTAATCACATTTAATCATGTTCGCAAAGGTTCGAACCTCATACCTGCAACACAAAGAAGACAGCATGTTAGCAACGGTTAAAGGGTGAGTACATTTTTTTGAGACACCCTGTATTTCTAGTAATAGCCTTCACAATATTGAAATTCAATAACTTTTGATGTTGTCCTAGGTCCTCCTCATGGCCCCCCTCATGGCCCCCCGCATGGACCTCCTCATAACCAGGTGCACGGTCCCCCACATGGACCCCCACTTGGTCCTCCACATGGGCCCCCTCATGGTCCTCCTCATGGCCCTCCTCAAGGTCATCCTCACGGTCCTTCTGGGCCTCATGGTTCCCCAGGGCCTCACGGAGGCCCACCTGTGGGCCACCACCCTGGCATGTCTGGGCCCCCGCGTAACATGCCGCCGCAGTCTCCCATGTCTGGTGAGCGTTGCGTGAACTGAGAGGCTGGTCAGTGCGTTGGTCATGTCAGTGTGAAGGACCAAACAACAATATATTAATAATAATAATTAAATCATATGATTGACCAAATATTCATGCTGAATTTTTAGTAATCAGCGTTAGCACCTGACAAATTGATGATAGACATTACGCTGTGGTCAGTCAGTCAGTGGTAGTCTTAAAATGACCTTTGGCTCATTTGGTCGTGTTCCCTACAGGTCACAGAGGAGGATCTCTTCCTCAGCAGCCAGGTGGTCCTCCACGTGGGCCACCCCCAAACATTGGGCCTCCTCCCCACACTCACCCGTCCGTGCGTCACCCTCCCCCACCTGCTGGTATCGACCAGAGAGGGCCTCCGCCCCGGCCTGGGTATGGCATCCAAGGTGAGCTACGTTCATCGTGTCAGAGTAAATGAAGGCCGTGTTTTCAAACGAAGAATTTTTAGTGGAAGCCTGTTCTCGATACAAAAATTGGAGCGCATTTTCGTGACATGGTATATGAAGTGATGCGAGGCCTTTTGTTGGGGCTACGTTATTTTACTCTGCCAAGAACAAGGTTAGCTTCGGGCTTTGAGGCTGTTGCAACTCGAGTAATTTTCTGTTTGAAAGACCATTCAAAAACGAGTATTGGAATAAAGCTTAGTAGATGTAGCTGTGTCTTCTACCTTGTTCTTGCTGGGGAAAACGCCAGTGTGTTTGGTGGCTGAGACATGGACGCGCGCGATAGCAGAGTTTGATCTTTGTTAGAACACTTGGTTTTTGTTCCTTGTTTCTACTTTCTTTTTTACTAATTGTTTATACTCCTTTTTTACTCTTTGTTTTTTCTTCCTCTTCTACTCCCAGTTTCTACTCCTTGAACAGTTCTGGATATACCAGTAGCAGAAGTGAGCAGGTATCGCGCTCCTACGCGTAAATAGTAACACAAGAACGTGATAAAAAGATGCATCTTGTAATAATATACATCTCTTGAAGTGGCCTATGCAGGGCAAAATGTCTACGTTTGTTACTGTTGTTTCATGAAATTGAATTAGTTTCTAAAGTGTTAGAATAACATGACACGCTTGTAATTAATTATCTGGTTCGTGTGGGAATAGGCCCTTAGCATGACAGTGTAAGAATATTAGAAGGTATACTTAGTATTTCAATATTTTTGAGTGAAGTATGAAAGTAACATAAGTTATATTATGAAAGTATTACGAGATGTGTTGAGACTCGACAAACCAACGTTACGCTTTCATTCAGTGAAGACCAAACGTGTAACTATAAAACTTGAACGATTATCTCCTGATTCCGTGTATCACTGCTGAGATCGCTTTTGTTGTGGCTGCGGTTTTTAAACTAGGAATATAATAATAATGCAGTGAAGACCCCCAGCTGCAAATTTTCAGTTTCTTGCATGTTGCTTCATCAGCGTCGTAAGTTCACCTCAGAATGAGCCTCAAGACTTCAACAAAAGAAACAAGCTTAATACAGGACATGTTTTAATACAGGACATGTATAGTGTTCGAGGAAGGTTGTGTTTGTTGTGGTTTCCACTAAAGTTCAATGGTAGAGGTTGCATTGAAGTGTAGAAATGAAGTAACGGTGGCTGGTTGTGTGCAGCGCTGGTGACAGGCCCTACAGGCGCTCTAATGTCTCAGCACTTAGTTGCTGAGCTCCCTGCCCTGCAGCTCTATACGTCTGGTGCTGCAGGTACCTCTTGTGTTCCATTGCTCTCAGTTTGGCTTCTCTCTCAAAAAAAACCCTGCCTCACGTGTCCTTCATTTTGTGTCCACTGTGTTATTGCCAACGGTAGTAGTCAATACAGTTTTCAAACATATCACAACCCGACGAGTTAGAGTTTTGAAAGAATTTTGTCTCTTATGGGGTTATGTTAGCTCTTCATGCGAACACCGTGATTCTTTTAACTATAAAAGTACGCTCATTTCCCCTACAGCTTTGTTGCAATTGCTTGAAAGCTAAAAGACAACCGAGTGAAAATACTCCTGTTAAGTAAAACTGTAAAAACTGATGTATGCCTGAGTGGTATGGTTTTTTTGCCCAATTGAGAATTGTTTCAATTTTGGCTGAAAACTTGATCAAATCATGATTGAATTATAGAACCGTGTACGTCGAATTTTCACTTTTTCTAACACCGTTTTTCGTTACATTGTTTTGAAATCACTTTAGTGTGAGGAAATTTTTACTATTGGAGGTGCTGTAAGTACTGTTCTTACATTATCTTCGATCTTTCATACCATACATGGACTCGCTGACTCTTTTTATGTCGATACGAGTACTTGTCAGCCGAGTGCTGATTACCTCAGGCATGTCGACTAGGCGTTGGTCAGTTTGTTTTCCAGTATCTCGGATCATTCGTTCACAACACGCGTGTTGATTAGCCTCGACACCGAGCTTAAATATTGACTAAGTGCATGGCTTCATGTATGTTTTATCGAACATGACTCGCTATTCTGGCTGTGAACGTTATTTGAAATAATAATTTCTTTGAATCATCTTCCTGTTGAAAATTTGAGGTTTTTGGGGCAGATAAAGGTTCGGTGGATAGGAAAGAGGTCCTGAAAGTTTCATCCATTTACTCGACAGTTGTGTAGTTCACGCAACTGCTGTATCGTGACATGGGTCATATTTATCAGGCGCTTCAAAACTGCAGCCACGGGCATTTAAACTGTCATTATTACAATGACAAATTTGGCTTAGGGACAAAAAGTGTAGTTCCATTTGAGCAATCATGAAACTCACGAGTCAGTCCTGCATTTGTGTGCTCGGGAAAAAATAATTATCCTTTTCCACCCATACACTTCACTTCAACTGCTTGCACTGTAGCATCAATAATTTGGAAAACAACTCGTATTGCTTCATTCAACACAATACTATGTAATGCTTTGCGTACTACTATGTGTGGCGTCTGTGCGTGTCGTACTGGCTCACATTCACCATTGACTCAGTTTAACCTGTAAAGCTCTGAGGTTACTCGTTCATAGACTGTTGAGATGTATGATATCTGGTTGTTGTGACATGCTTTCCATGCGTGATCTGCCATCCATCAATAATCACCATATTCTCAGGTCTTTGAATAAAGCGTTTTTGGCACAGTAGAATAAGAGTCATATTTTCAAAGCTCTTTTTCACTACAGAATAAAAAATTATTAAGTTCTAAGATTGTTGGTGCGTACTCTAACATATAATATGCAATAATGGCATCTCGACGTTGTAGCGTGAAGTTGTGTGTTCCAACGAATTCTTATAACTTTTCTGTGTGAAATTCTTCTAAGCTGTCTGTTGAGCACGTGTTTGGCTTTTACAATAATCCACTGATAAATCGTTGATTTAATTGTTTTGCATTGCCTGATTATCAATGCTATTATGAGTTGACTAAAATGTTTGCTATTGCATAATAGGTGATTATTTCTAAGCATGATGTGAAAACTATCCATTGTGCCAAACCCTGATCTTTTTGACTTTTGTTCACCAGGGCGTATAATTTACTGTCGTGTCTCTTCCTCAGGTCCGCCCATCCACGCCCCTCCACCTGGGGCCGGTCACCCTACAGGCTTACCACCTCACTCAGTCGCAGCTCCTCCCGCGCCCCACGTTAATCCCGCCTTCTTCCCTCCTCACTCGGCGCCTCCTCCTGCTGTAGCAGCTGCTGCAGGAGCGCCTCCTTCCCACCAGTCGCCGTACGGAGGACCTCCTCCTGCTGCAGCACCTGCCCCTCCTGTGGCGTCGTCACACCCGGTTAGTGGGGCGCGTTAAACGCAGTGTCTTGAATATGAGCGATAAATTTGTTATTTTTACGTAGCCATTATTTTGTTTTTGTAAGTAGTGTTTATTATAGTGTACTAATTTTTTATACAATATATGTATGACTAATTACGCTTTCAAGTCGCTTCTGGTTAGACGTTATACACGGAATATAATAATAATAAGGAGGTTATCACGTAACTGATGCATTTACCCTGTTGTTTTCACTCATGAACCTGCGATTTCACTCAGCTTAACATACTTCCGAAGAGCGTTTACTGAACTGCATGACTTCTGTTGAAAAGTGAAGGCACTGGCACAAAGTATTTAGTTTGCTAACATCAAAATTCTACTGGCTGAGGTTTGTCTTGTCTGTATGGGTTAAAAAATGACATTCATCTTGGTTTATTTCATACGGTAATGGAAGAATTTATTTAAAAGGAGTTAAGAAAACGGAACTTGATTCACTGGGTATTAATGTACGGTCATTTAAACCTACATCAAGAGGCTGAGCGTCGTATGAAATTGAATTCAGTATGGAAGAAGCGACTTCTCGATTCTCTCTCTCCTAATATCTAACTGTGGAGCATAATTGACATTTTACGGCATATTTTAATTGAAGAGAATCTTCGCTATACGGAATAGGTTTAAAAATTTCTTTGTGATAATACTTAATTTTTGTGTAGTGATAATATACTCGGAAATTTTTCCTGAGTGACTTCTTTTAAGAGCAGAGTTAACGTTTCCTTTACAACTTCCTGAAATTACGTGGTGAAAAACGCTAAGTCTACCGCACAAGTCACAATTTCGTAAATTTATACGTTCAAGTATTTGTAGTCCATCTGTACCGTATCACCCATTATTATCGTTATAATAAAAAGGGGCTTTTTATTTCAGGGAACTGCACCTCCTTCGGCTCCCAGCTCTGCCCCTTATGGAGGGTCTGTGAGCGAGGCTCGCCGTCTTGAAGCACCACCGCCGTTGTCCGACGCTGACTTCGAGGACATCATGAGCCGCAACAGGACTGTGAGCAGCAGCGCTATTGCTCGAGCTGTTGCTGATGCGTCCTCTGGTCAGTTGCTCGCATGCTCATCGCTTGTATAAGTATTAAATTTAACCCCGCTTGACACATATGTGCCAGTTATACTCCGGGTACCAAATATACTTTGAGGTGGAAGGGTTAAAGCGATTTAATCGCATTGAATTCAAAGTACGGTGGGGCATTAGAATCTGAACGTAATCCGCTGCAAATGAAGGCGTTCGAATTGGAACTGTTAAAGTTGAGGGTGTGTTTTGGGTTCTGAGGAATCTATGTATACGACTCAAGCATTTTTCATTATTGAGATGTATGGGTCTGGTACGCTATTTAAGTGGCTGCTTCTATGGTATAATGTGGACATCTTAGTTTTTTCTTTGCTTTATATTTTATTGTCTACATTTGAAGTGTTGGAAGTAATTGCTGGACTTCTTAGATGCTTAAGTTAATGTCGTAAGTTCTGCCTTATTTCAGATATTTCTATTAGAAAGGCTATAGAGTAAGCTGGTTGTAAGTCCCTTTACCATTTGTTTAAATTTTTATATTGTTTATTTTACGTTTCCACCATCACATCAGTAAAATGTTTACTAACCAGTTCAGACACGCGCTATCAGTAATTAAACTGAAGTCATATTATAGTTACTGATTATTCAGTGAACGAACAAGAATGATCCTTTTTTCCTCTGAGGGAACTTCAAGGTTTTCAATCTACGTTATGCACTAGTTCAAATCTTAACCATAAGTGCTCCACTTGAGTACTTCATTTATTTCAATATGATGTATTCATTTCAGGAGAGTATGCGAGTGCCATAGAGACGCTGGTGACTGCGATCTCTCTCATCCGACAGTCGAAAGTTGCTCAAGATGATCGCTGCAAAATTTTGATCAGCTCGCTTCAGGTGAGTTAATTCTATTCGTGTAGTTGGATAATTGTTGGCCTAAAGTAAACTTCATTAATATTGCCTGTGTTAGTGTGCGTGGGAGGAGAAAGGTGTTTTCTTCTAACTGCGCGACAAGATTAGTTCCAAACTCAAGATTCATTGTAGTTAACTTTTGGCTGGAAGATTGAAGTAGAAATCCTCCGTGTCACGTTTCTTGTCCCTTATTGAATACAGTTATTGAAACTCGTGTATGCGTTTTCATTGAGTTCATCGAAGAGTCGACATTCATGTGCAATCTTCTTCACTAAAACATTCATCAGAGATTCTGTTTTTTTAAATAGCCATGCTGCTTACATATTCATATGTATGAAAGCGAATGAAGTGTATTCGAGGTATTTGTATTATTGAAATGTCTCGTGTCTCGCACCAGGACACGTTGAGGGGCATTGAAGCTAAAAGCTACGGCAGTGGCAGCAGCGCCAGCAAGCGTCGCTCTCGTTCACCGCGCCGACGCCACAGATCACGGTCTCCACGGGAGCGTGATTACCGGTCTGTCACTTGGCCTATTTTGTAGTTGTGCTGATGATATTAACCATGGAACGACTGATGAAATGATCAACATCGGAGACTGGGTGGGTCTATGAGGCCCAGTCACTTTTCAATTTTTTTTTTCAAACTACGTAACAGAAAAATTATATGTTTTCTATTGATGTTATTAAGTGAGGTTCATTAATACAAATTATTTGATTGAATGAAATTTTACACTGGGCCTCTCAAGCCCACTTCGTCGTTCCAGGGTTGAGCTCATATACGATTCTTAGATGTCTGGTAAAATCATTGTTGATATTACAGTTCTGATGTTCATTGTCAAATTATGTGTGTTTGTGTTGAATGCCGAATATTTGTAAGGAATTCTTAAAATTTACCTGCAAGAACTTGACCCATTGCAACGGTAAATAAATTGATTGAAGCACTGTGAAGAAACATGAAACTAAACTTGATGCTCTACAGATCCCGTAGTCATTCCCGGGACCGGGATTATGAAAGCAGCCGGCACCGAGAGCGGGAGCCTCGGGAACGGGACTACGACAGCCATAGGTCCTACAGCCGGGACCGGGACCGCGAGTACGACCGGCACCGGGAGCGCGACAGAGACAGAGATCGTGATCGCGAAAGGGACCGAGAGAGGTAAGCGCCCCATGATACATTTCTTGTTATGTTCAGTATACTAACTCCCATTTCCTCATCGGTACATGACCCTAAAACTGAAAAGATTGTCTCTTGATACCGTGCTTCACTGCTGAGATCGCTTTTATTGTGACTGCGAGGGTCAAACTAGGAATATAATAATAATAATGTGTTATATTCAGTAGTCGCTCAATTTTGTTTATTTGGTTTTCTTTCTTCGGTGCTCAAGTGTAGCTGTGCTTACCGTGCCTAGGGTTATGGGAAATTTTTGATTCATTTAGTACTTCGTTTGGAGGCTGGTCTTAGGAGTGCTGTTTTTTTCCTATACTCGAAATAACATTCTGATGTGCTATGTCATTTTTGTGACACATCCATGTATTTTTTAAAATAAATTCCTTTGTCCAAAATTGAATAATGATCACAATTTAGAGGTTTGTAATTTAATATGAATTGCTCTGTTTTTGGAGTGCGAGTTCGAAGTTTTTGATTTAGATTACCTGAAGCCTTTAATTTAATATTGATACAAAAATTTCAGTTCTTGTTGAACTCGTTCTACTATTTTTAATCTCAGGTCAACCATGGTTTGCTTTTTAGACAACAAATAGACAGTACAGTAGAATTCCTTTAAACCGGCACTCACGGACCTAGCTTTATATATTTACTCATTGTTTCTTTTTTCTTTAACTGCTTTAAGCAGTTGATATTGTTTTCCTTTTATGTCTAGCGTGTTTATGAATTGTTTGTGGTTACTTGGGTGATATTAACCGGCAAATGATAAGTCCCAAAAGACTTGGCATTAAAAAGAGTTCTACTGTATGTTCCTCTCATTCCATTGTTTTAGAGTTTATCTTATTGTGTAATTCCACACGAGTTCAACTCGAGAGTATATGTACTTCCAGTATCGTTAAACAAAATAATCGTTGCAGTGAAGTTGTCAGACTCGCCTTCCTAATAATCCAATATTTAATGTTCCGAGTTATTTTACTACATTTTGTTGTTCATCTTAACAGTATCAATTAGTAAAAAATGTGAAACATTGTTCTCTGCTGGAGGTTTGACACTCGCTCTCCTTATCAGGTACTACGAAGAACGGTACCGCACTGAGCGTAGTGCTCGCGGTGAGCGTACTCTTGAAGAGCGTCCAGCTTCCACCCGTGAGCGTGTTCCTGAAGAGGTCCGCCCGCGGGACGATTTACGGGACCGCGAACGAGACCGTGAACGCGAACGCGAGAGGGAGCGAGACAGAGAACGAGATCGTGAAGTGCGCAGTCGTGATGAACGGGAAACTTCATCTCATAGGTCGTCACGACATTGAGTTTTCTAACAACCTTTGTCGGTGTTTAAGTTTTAGGATTTTGAGTTTTTCAAATAGCTTATTAAGTCTATGTAAACTTTTATTTTCTATTCTAGAAAAAGAAGTTGTTGCTGGGAAATTTATTTCTGCAGTGTTTGCTGTGACAACAAAATGTTACTTGCACCTGAATTGGAGTCTTTTGTCTAGATTATTCCTGGCTAAGATTCACTAGAACAAAGCAGCTGTGAAATGGGCCTGAATTATCCAGTATTCTTGTGTGTGGATCGATAGCTATATTTTGGTAGTGTAGCGCTTGCTTTCCATTGTCTGTTGCAGTAGTTACAAGGCTCATTCATATTTTATCGCTTCTAAGAAACATGCACGAAACTCCAAGTTCACTTTTAAATGAGTATCATATCAAGGTTCTTCTAGCTTCTCGGAAGTTTTTGAGTATTTTGCGTATATTTGCTTCATAAGCGTGCATGATGTGTTTGTCAGTGAATATACTTCACTAGATAGTTTAGAGCCCACCAATAACGCGTGCTCTTCAGGTTTTGGAACATATTCTTGGGTGTATTTTGTAATCGATTTTCTTCAATTGTCGTGTCCAGTAAATTGAATGACCCATTACGTCCTCATTATTTGTGACAAAATATCCTTTTTTACTATAATGTTAACGTAAGTGCATAGCCATTGCTTCTGCCTAGCAGTGGCTGTTAAAAAGTTCTCTGTATAAAACTGGATATAGTAAATGTGTCATGAGAAAGGTAAAGAAGAATTTTGTACACCACCGTCGTTTCGTTTTGTATCGTTCACATTTGAATGCTTCGTACGGCTCCAGTTCTGTGGTATTATACCGTGCTAATCCTTGTGGACGAGCGGATTTTCACTGCTCATGAGTGTCTATTATGAGCAAATAAGTGTTTGACGTAGTCGACTTACTTTAAGTATTCCCTACCCAGGTGAAGATCCTTAGCGACCTACGGCAGTCAGTGACAGTGTTACGTAGGATTTAGTTCTTTAAGTTTCATTTCATTTTTCACATTTGTGCAGTTTCGGCTTCATCGAAGCCTCAGTCGACGTTACAACATGTGCGAGTGTTATTGTTAAACTCTTTCTGTTCTTGTCTCTGGCGTCCGGTGCTACTCACGTTGTCTGTGGCGAGTTGTACAAACCGTAGCAGTCGTCTCACTTCGCGTCATATCTTGCTGAATTGTTGGAAATTTCAATGTGTGGGACACAGTTAGGTGCGAAACCTATTAACACCGGAAATGTGTTCATAATTTGCCGTGTTGAAAGACGTTTCTTTTTTCGTCAGTCATGTGTTGTACCGAAATGAGAAAACCTCGAGTGGCCGAATGATTTTTTCTTCGGTGACATTCATTTTAAGTCACTTAGGTTTCAAGTCGAGTTGGCAGTTCAGTTTTACAAGTATTTTAAAATCTAAATAGTACGAAATATTTTTTTCCTGTTGTGTGCTTGTTTTTCGGTGAGGAACCAGGGGTCTTTGTGGGAAAATTGTAGGTTCAGTACTTAAGGTTTTCGACTGTAACTAATAACACTATGATAGTAACTTTTAAAGAATGGAAAAAATCGAGAAACAGTTTAGCGCGACTTACAGTTACTATTATGTTGATTTATAGTATAGCTAACTGGTTGCAGGTTTTGTTTACAATAATTCAATATATGTACGTCATTCAGTTACATAGTGTGATGGAAACTCTTATAGAAGAATTTTTAAAAAGACCCTTTACATGCAATTAGAATATGATTTTGATAGAAACGTCTCGAGTTTCAACTCAATCTTACTCGAAAAAAGTTGTAAAAAAGTTACTTCTGTAACATATACCTGTATCTATTTTAATGTCTCAGGATATTTGTTCTAAAAAATAGTTTTTGTAGCACTTCTTACCGCTAGATATCTTGGCTACATTCAAGACAAAATGAAAAGTTTCACTACCCTCAACACTTGTACAACGTCCTGTGGCAAGTGAGATTTAGTGTTGGATCAATTAAAAAGTGTTCATTATCGTAATGCAGTCAGAAAATAATTACAAATTCACTTACGTAGCGTCTCGATGCCGAACAGTTTTGAGTATATTTCATGTAACTACATTTTAACGGAAAGAAACTGTTTGTTGTTGGACTACTGCGCCAAGGAAAAGTAATAAGTTGATTGCGAATCGTTGAATGTAGTAGCTTGTACTAGTGACGATTGTGCTGAACATTTTCTAATAAAAATTGCTGAAGAACTTCCATTGTTGAACAATTTGACGGACTCGACACTTGTAAATTCCGGATGATAACGCAGCTGATTCTTACGCGCATGGTAAATAATTGACTGCTGCGAAATCCGAGTGTTGTTTAGGGCTTGTAAATGTGTATTTAAGGCCGGAGAAAATTTTAATTGTGAAATGGGTGTTATGGGAGTGATATGTCTTGTGTATTACAAGTCGGTGTGCTACTGAATTGAATCAGTTGACCATAATAGGGCATTGATTTTTTGAGGCCTAATGCGAATGAAGGAATTTACGACAGGCGGTGGGTCATCTTTTTGCGTCCGAGTGCTCACATTCCTGGCCTTTTGAGGTAAAACGTGTAGAGGAAGAAAAGGCCGAGATTTATTAATGAACGTTTGTAAATATTAGAGTTGTATTAAGTAAATGAGAAACTTTGATCGTATTGTACCTTTAATTATTTAACTAGAAAATGTACGCGTGAATTAAACTTGAAATTATTATGTCGATGAACGCTTTATGCGCCAATATTAAGGAAGATTTTTTTCATCAGTACATTGTGAGTTGAGTACAGCCCTTACTGGGATGGTTACACTGACGTGTACAATGTGACTCCTACTCGAGTGAGATTTTTATTTTGCTACTGCATTATTAAAGTTTTAGTCTTTCTAATTTTGTTCTAGCGAACGACAAATGGAGCGATGTTGATTTACGTTAGTAATTGGTGTGTTGTCATAGGATCTTGTTCATGTTTACCTTCTTGCATTTAGCTTGCTGTGCAAGCGAATGGATTCAAACACACTATATACTTGGTGAATCAAGATACGAACTTCATGCATCTGTTCAGTACATCATACGTAATATCTCTACAGAATTTAATGATAGTACGCTATCGAGTGCAAACTATGATAAAAATATTGTAGATGACCAGTAAAATAAGTCAATTTTACCAACTGTTTTCTAGCAAAGGTGTGATGAAAGGGATTGTTTTAATGTCTCAAAGAGCAATCTCGTAACTCGAATAAGTAGGATTCTTGAGCTCTTACGGTTGGAGTTATAGAGGTGATTCTGATGACGTTTCCGTCAACATCTCTTAATGGATGAAGTTTTCCATGGAATTGACTCGCGTTACCTACTCATATTCAGTGAAACTTCTAGGACGTTTGGAATGGGCTTCACATTCTTTCTTGTGATGGAGAGGCCATCGTATTGTGCAAACCGCCTCATGTGCGTTGTCGATTCTTACATTACACTATATCTAACTAATTATTGAGCTGATCATTTTTGTTCGGCACACTCGGCCAAAAGTGAAAGATTTTCTACGAGGCGAATGTGCTGAAACTTTACGACGGTTAGTTGTTGAGTGTTCTTCATGCATGAACCTTTATGAACTCCGCTGTTTAAAATGCGCCCAAGTATAGCAGTGGATTTAAACGAAAGTATCAAATCTTACCAGTTTTCAAATTAATCTTCGTTCGTGACATCAAGAAAATGTATAAAATCTTTATGACGAACAGTACAAAGTGAGACTGAAATTGAGTTCTTTTGGTTGACTTTCAATAGAGTTACATTTTTTACGTCAAGCCAATGAGTTTGGTAATATTTTACTTTCATGCATCATCCTGTAGTCCTCGACCTCAGAGTCACGCAGTAGAGAATCATGACAATAGGTGTCATTTAAGAGCTTTGTGTTAGTGCTCACATTCCTGTTACAGTTGATGGTTTCTGCAAATGCTCTGACTCATCTATGCCTCTTCTCCGTCGGGTTAGTTGAAATGTAGGAGTCCGTGATATTTTATTGACATTTGAAGGTCGCAGTCTTGAGGGACAATGATTTTTGAAATAGATTATGTAGATCACTGTTCTGTAACCTGCGTCGTGCACCTCACAGAAGCATTTCGCTCGCTGTTTTGAGAAAGTACAAAATGTTTAAGCTTGTTTATAAAAGAGGGTAAATGAGACAGTTCACAATGAATAAAATGAATGAAAAAAACGAACAAACAAGTGTATGTATCATTTCAGGTCCGGTTTTTTAAAGGAGTATGCGGTTGTTTGTTTGTTGTACCAAGTGTACAATTTGGCAGTTGAATGTTAGTTTTTCACACATTACTAATCTGTAGAAACTCGAATCAAGACGGTGGTTTAAAAGCGTTGTGATTTCTGCTGAAAATTGGGGCTCAAACAGCACATTCTCTAGAGGAAATGACATGAGCCGGGTTGTTTTAATAGTCATTGGGAAAGTTTATTAGTTCAATCGAGTCCTTGTGAAGGAAAGAAATAGAGCCATTAAGAGCCAATAGTGTGGCGTACAAGAGGGCTGCAAGTATAAAATCTTCGAAAAACAAGAGCAACAGATAATTGAAGATATTCATAAGAATCTTAAACCTCAGTTTGATATGTTTGGGTTATGGCAGCACTTGCGTACCATCTTTTTCATTCCAAACGTCACAAACTTGTACAAACCATCCCATACCTATTTCAAATTCATTGAGACTGAAAACCAAAGCACACAACATTTGTAAATTTAGTACAACAGGAACTTGTTCGCTGCTCATGGAAATTGTGTTCGCTATGTCCCTGGTTCACCAATTGTAATAGAATACCGAAGGTCAATGCTCATGTGTTTAGCACCCATACCCTCTCAATTCCTGGTAGAAATAGCTTTTAGTTTTTAGATGTTTGTAAATGTTATGTTCTATAAAGAGATTAGATTATATTAGGACAAATGTACAGACCTCTCATCTGGTGTCCGTTCAGTCTCTATATTATTCATATGCAAATGATGGAATTATTTTTTGAATAATGAAACTTGTTTCACAGCTATGAACGTAAACTTTCTTTTAAAGTATTGTTTCACGGTATAAGAGTACTCTCGAGCATTGCTTCGTCTTTATCCTATATCTAATGGCTAAATTCCGCGTAGAAATTTTATCAATGTTGTGCCTTCTAAGGTATATGCGAATATAAGCCACTGTTATCCCAAAAAATATTGCTGGTTAATAAGGAAAGCCTATACCTGCCATAGAATATTAAGAATATTATTATTATTATTCCCATATTATTAATTTCAGCTGAGTCTCAATCTATGTCGGGGTCATTAGATATTGAACCACCAATGTGATTTCTTCTCGGAAACCGAGATCCAGTCTTGGATTGTTTGTTTAAAACCTGTTGCTCATCATACGTGCAACGTCAAATCCATGGCCAGCTTCTTAGGTTCTTAAGATTATAATCTATAGTTTTCCATTCGTTTTTTAAATACACGGGTAGCTACTTTGTCGGTTCTATAATATCAATAACTTTCGGACGTGTGTCAACTGCATCCTGATGGATACATATTTGTTGTCACTACCGCTCGTGCACGTGAACTCAGAGATTTGTGACCTGAATTCATCTCAGAATTTATCATAACTACGATTCCAGATGAGAGAACCGTAATCACTGGCGTAGATTACATGTGTAAGAAACGATTATATTATCTGTAATTCCATTTCATGTGTAAAAACTTGTGTTAGAAAGTTTTTTTTAGAACAGAAGAAGCTGTAGAAATCATCCGAAGATAGATTAAAATAATTAGTTGGATATATTCGTTGATTGATTTTCAGAGTGAATTTTCAATAGCTTTCGAAGAAAACTGCATTTTTTTAAATTCAAAAATTAGAATTAAAGTATAATAAGTTACACATGATCTCGTGTTGTCGTGTGATTACACAATATGAACAACCTAGGTAGGTTCTACGGAATAAAATATGCAGTCGCTAAAAATAAATGTTCTGGGTTATGAAATAGTCGTACGACGTAAAATGGTACATATGTTCATAAATTTTATTGAAGATTATTAGAGTTTCAAATTCACGACCAAAGTATAATATTATAGAAGTTTTACATGAAAACTTATTCAACATTCATTAATGTCTCAAAACAAAATCCTATTTCAGAATTTTCAAACAACCCATCTAAAGAGTTCAATATTCATTGACTGCAAATTTAAAATAAAAGGTAGTTGAAAACGTTTGTTTGTTTTTGATAGAAACCTAGGTAACAAAAACAATTTTTTCCAATCCAATTTTAGGGAAAAATTACCATTTTAGGGTAACTTTAGAAGCGTTTTGGGAAATTTGAGTTCATTCTTGAGAAGCTTCAGTGTTAGGTGGACGGTACCGCTCTGCATTAATAGGACGAATGTAGATTAAATTATATGCATTATTTCCGAAGTTCGTTGAGTTTTCTAGTCAAATTTTGTACTGTTAATTATTCAGTATTGTAAAGTTTCTATTGTGTTGCAGCTGTTGAGGATATCTCCAGTTTACGATGGCTTTAGCTCAGAAGCGTGGTCAGGTAAGAAAATTCATTTTAGTTATTCATTTGTTTTTATTACTATTTACTTGAATGGCAAAATGAGAACAAATTTCGATGTTTATTAGATTTTTTTAATTACCAATTTCTTAAAAATGCAAATATGTCTAATCGCTTAATATTTTTGTCAACAAAAGTACCAGAAGTTAGCATAGGGAATGTGCTCTATTAATAATTATGATTAATAAATGTACGAGGCTCTTTAAAATGGTTCACAAAATTGAAATATGAATATTTTATTCTTTATTTTGCTATAAAGTGAAACAAATGCCAAGCTAGATGGAGGATCATCAGGTGTGAGCAAAATGAAAAGGTCTGTTGAAACTTGGAGGAAAAATTGCACGTTTCCTTCATGTAATTGCAACAGGGAGATTGTAGTTTCATGAACTGAATATTTTTTGTTTCTGGTGTGCAACTGCCATCTTTTCATCTAAATTAATGTTGAAATTGATTTTATGCTAAACACAGCAGCTACATTAGGTGAAATATACTTAAATGAGTGAAATGTTAAAAAAACTTTGTTTGGTAAAATTAAGTTAAATCTACACCATTCAGTAAAAGAAGGCTTATATCGTATGTTCCATAGATACTCATTGTTTATTGTAAACATTTTTCATATAAAATAAACCAATAGCTTGAAATTTTATTAAATTCAAAATTTAAAAGTAATGAAATTAAAATATTTAGTAATAGTTTGGTTAAGTTCTTCCTATAATAATTATATTAAACTATTAAACAAATATTTGTGCAAAATTAAAATAGAAGCATCTATATACATACACGTGTATATAGTGTTTCTGCGATACAAGACCCAAAACTGACGTCACCCAAAAATTCAGTTTTGAGTTTTTCTTGGGGCATCCACAATACAATGTTGGAATACATGCAGCCATTGATGTCTAGCTTGGTCATAAGAGCATGTGAATGTTCAGAAGTTAGGTTCACCATCTGAAAGATATGGTGTTTATAAATAATCTTTGTAATTTAAATAAAACTTTATTTGCTGTACAAAGGTGCATTTATCTTTTCCTTTGGCCAAAATTAATGAGTTATGGCTATTTCATTTAGGATTTCAAAAATTGCACTTATTCTTTGAATGACTATTGTTTTTGTATGTGTTATTCTTGCATTAAGTGTAGTAATATTTAATAATAGCAAATGTACTTTATTTAATGAGTCCCTTCAAACTTGTGTCTAGTGCAAGGAATACTCAAGTAGAATAGTATATGAACAATGGTCACTCAAGTAGTGAGTACATTTTTTAAATGGCCTGTATTCATTATAGGTTTATATATTATGCAAAACTATATTGCTTGTAAGATTATTATAGGAGAGATTTCAATTTGTGGACTTTGATTTCATAGATTTCAATTTGTGGACCACAAGATTCTTGGTTTTGGAAACCATTGAGATGAAAGCATGGCTACAAAATAACTAAAAGTGTCATAGTGACAAGGCACCTACCCTTCACTGGAGCAGGTGCTAGACTATTCATGATACTAAACAACTCATACATGCTCAGTAGAAAAGCAGATTTGACTACTAACCATTATGAACTTGTATCTGATATTCCCAAATATTTTCAATTAGTTCTTGGAAATTATTGGTTGTGCAATTTCAACCAGCATAAGCCTATGTTCCAGCTAAGTTAGAGAAGAGAATCTAGTATTTGATGATTTTGTTTCTAGAACAATTACTTGAAGACTTTTGCAATGCATTAGACTTGTTTTGATGCTTCTCTATTTATACTCCACATGTGTGCTCAATTGTGTAGAAGTGTCATATAAGCTGTCTCTTTCTCAAATGATACTGCAGCTATTCATGCCTTCTGTGGCATGAAAGCATCCATGCATTTTTACTCAAAGTGGACATTAGCAATTGCTTTAGGCTGGTCATGTCAGTTTCTCAGTATGGTAGTACTGGTATTTATTTTAATTTATAGTCACAATAGCTGCAAATCAAGATTTCATGTCATTCTTAATTCTTTCAAGGCTAAGATCATTGCAGTAAAAACAAAAAGTGCAAATGTGAACTATTTCAAATAATGCAATGAACTTGCATTATTTAATAAATTATTCACATTAATTTGTCAAATTAATGCCAGAAAAATGTTCAGTGTTCTATTTTAATCAAAGCTTGAATGATTTAAAAATGAAATCATTAAAAAAGTATTTTTATCAAGTTTAAAACACTAGTCGTAATCTAGTGATAATTTTTGGAATTGTGGAAGGTAAACCTTTATGCATTCTTTACTTTTGTCAACAACTCCACATGAATGTATGACAGATTGAGTCTTTTCTTGACAAAAAACATTTGCTGTGTAATCTCTCAATAATTTTTTGGTCTGTTCATAATCATTGTTGAGCATTTAATTGCATAAAAGTAATGATTTTTCTTTATTTCTCTAGGTTCGGCTGCCTCCTGAAGTTAACAGAATTCTGTACATCAGAAATTTACCCTACAAGATCACTGCTGAGGAAATGTATGACATATTTGGAAAATATGGAGCCATCAGACAAATAAGAGTGTGAGTATTTATTTCATGAAACAGTGTGTGAAAATTATGACAAATATGAGTGTGAGTATTTATTTCATGAAACAGTGTGTGAAAATTAAGGGACTACATATTTTGTGTGGAGTTTTTAGGCATTATTCACGATCCATTTTTCTAATCCTCATGATCTTGATGAAAAGAAGTTGCTGTAAATGTCTGTCTTGATACAAATTTGCTGTTTTCGCGGTGGCGCCTCGAAGACGTAACTATCACTGTATCATTTGGTGATTGGAAAACCAAGTTGCACTAATTTCTGTCAATTGTAATAAGGTTTTTCTTAAATATTGCAGAGGCAATACTCAGGAAACTCGTGGCACAGCCTTCGTTGTCTATGAAGATATTTTTGATGCCAAGAATGCATGCGAGCATCTCTCTGGCTTCAACGTTTGTGGACGCTATTTGGTTGTACTTTACTACCAGGTGAGTGCCTGCGTTGCTTTGGTGTACGTATTGAACGTTTTAGTTATATTCTTTGTAACAAAATGATAACGCTAAAGCATAAATATTGCAGCTTAAATAGTACACCGTACAACTTCAATGAGATCTAAGGATTATGGTGTTTAAAATTGATGGAACTGTCTGATAAAACCTCGTTTGCTAGAGCAATTTCAGTCAGAATTGCAAGTCTGTTGTCACATTCTCTTATCTCTGATATAAAAAATTTAATGAATGCTTTGATGTACTAACGCTTTCGTAGTTTTTTTATAGCTAAAATGAGACTAATGTAAGAGTTTATGCGAATAAAGATGGGCTGCAGCAATCGCAGTTACTTGGCACATAATTTTCTTTGAGCAGTTTTTAAGCAGGGATACATTTTACAGTAATGGTAATTCATTTTTATTTTTTTCAGGCAAACAAGGCATTCAAGAAAATGGATCTCGTGAAGAGGCAAGAAGAATTAGACAAAGTGAAAACCAAGTACAACGTGAAAGCTGATGCGCCTACGTAGTATCTTGCGTAAGGTTTTAGTTTCAAATTTTTCATCATAGCGTAATTTTATAAAAGGTCTAGCATCATTCGTGAATGATGAGTAAATCAAATGACTTGACGATAACCATGTTTTCTTGCTCTTTTAAAACATTTGTCTGGACTAGTCTAAAAAATTCGTTTATTACACATCTGCGAATAGTAAGATTTAGAACAAATACCTCTGAACATTGCGCTCACCTTCATCGCTTTCGTGCAGATGTCGGAACTGGTGAAGAATGAAAGAATTTTAGCGGACATCACATTTAAAGCGTTGCAAGAAATCGTACTTCGGCATGAATTATGTATATGCCAGGCTTATGCACATACTCCCGTACTTATGCAGATGTGCACACAAACATGCATGTAGCATATGCGCGCGTGCACGCAGGCATACACACGCATGTGCACGTTTGTATGCACTTGCACAAAGGTGAATATGTACATACGTATATGCATATACATATGTCCGCCCGTTCTACAATTAGGCTCTTTTTTAACAAAAAAACATGCTACATGTAGACATACAAGCGACTCTACGGATTTCAATATTCGCTAATGCAACTGTTAAAACACAACTTACGACTTTACCGTCAGCGTGTTCTCAAAAAATAATCCTCAATTCTTTGTGTGAATTGTGCAACTGCAACACAAACACACATGAATCTGCTTCAAGTTTTGCTCAACTTGGACTGTTCAAACAGTATTTGTTTGAGCTCATACACTTCTAGAGGCCATGACAGCTTGTGGGCGGAGTTAGAAGACAAGTCTGACAGGCGTAGCACGGCTACGATCAAAGGGCAACCTCGTCCGGCGCTCTCAACCGTACCAACCGCCATGATGTATGAACCTGATGAAAACACGGAAAATTAACGTAATTGCGTGCGTAACGTATATTATACCGGAGGTGCAAACTCAACAGATGCGTGTTATTTTGGTCCTTGAGTAAACAATATGAAGAACCCCGGGAATGGATTATTAACACTAGTTTTTTGGGTTAATGTAGGACTTTGGGTCAATACATCCCAATGTTTCACGAAATAAAAGTGAGAAATTTGGATCTCCTTGTACAAACTCTAACGTAGCAATTCTACATAGCCTAATTTGTTTTGGATTGTAACGAACAAGACGTCTAGTAAGTAAACTTAAATTAGAAGAAATGCGGTTGAATTACATCGTAAACGAGTACCTCCCTTTCTTAACCCTTTCCCAGTCTGAGATCCACGTGTGGTACTTAGACGTCTCTTTTGAAACAGCCGAGTACCACATCTGGGTCTCACATCACTAGTTACACTCTATGTTTATTGCAGAAGACGAGCAGGCAGGACCATCAAATTGTCTGGGACTGATAAAGGATTAAGTACTGATAACTGTGCAGGCGAATGAAGTACTTCAAGAGTACATGAAATCTAAGAGCAATCCTTCTCTTCATTACTTCAATATCTACAGTAGTCTTCAAATTTGAATGATCATACAGGGATTAAAAATTGAAATATTGATCGGGTTTTTCTATCAGTATTCACGTAGCAGAAAACGTGAGTTTTCGAATTTTAGATTCTGAAAAGCCTATGCGAATCTCATCGTAGATTTATGCTTTCAAGTCAATGATAAAGATCAGTCAACTTAGGGCTAGCCTTTTAAAGTTCAATTCGTCAAAATATTAATAGCTGAGATAACTTTGGCTGCCAAAAAATAACAGTACAGTAAAGATTCATCCACTAAGTAATTTGTGAGACACTCGTCAAGGTTTTAGCCTACTGAAACACAAAATTATTAGCGAAAAGGCTATGGAAAAAGGCCACCAATAACTACACAAATATTTTTAACCAAATAGTTGTCCCAGACTACTTGAGAGAAGATAGAATTCAAGAGAAAATTAAATATTAGAAATTCTCTTATAACTGGACACTTCTGAGCGAGGTGTAGAATTGATTTCAGATCAACAGAATGACAACATAGAGTCATAGACAACGGCATTGACCGCAGTTCTGTAATTTTTCAAAGGTTTCTAGAGACTATGTATAGAAAGTAAAGAATAGCACCGGTTAGGCAATCGCAGGAAACGTGTTAACGCTTTCGATCCTGTTGGGACATACATGTCCCAACAGCGAGCAAAAACCGGATCAAAAGGGTTAAATTACTAGCGACCAGCTTCTCGGGACTACATGGACCGCCTCACCTGCATGGATCCCGTCTGCGCCGCCGGGCACCAAGTCGGAGACGGTCAAAGTGGCCAAGGCCTCTTCATCGCGCAGCACGACCTGCACACAAAGTGATAATAAAAAGGCAGCTCTCTTTGAAATACTCATGAAAGACAGTCAGCACGGCCTGGTTTTATAAGTAGCTATATTTTCTTCATTTTTGTAATCATTCACGGTGGCTTAACGGCTGATGGTCACCATTCGAACGTTAGTTCGATCTTGCTCAGCTGAGCTAAAGCTTCTGCAGGAGTGTGTCAAGAAAAAGTGCTGCTTTTCTGGAGCTTATCACTTTCCGGGAATAAAAGTTAAACTTTAAAAACGAAAAAACTGAGAAACCTCAATTTCTGTGATATGCTCTCATAAAGGTCGCTACTGGTATTGTTAGAAAATATCGGGGTAAATATTTGCATTCATCTTTCGTGACACAGACATTAGCTACAGAAAGAAAGTTCCTGCTAAAATTAAAGTTGAATTAGCGTCACCGCTTCCAGTTTTATCACCATCTGTTTTTGACAATTTCTTTGTGCATGAGCGTGAAATGTATTACCAATTTCTGCAAAAGTCAATTTCTAGACCTGGTGATGCGTAGTGGCCTGCTTGATTTCTTGAACTTTCCCCCTACTTTTCTTCGGAACATTAGAAATATTTTGCATCAGAACCACCAACAACATTGCAGGAACTTGAAGATAATAAAATTGAAGGAATTAATGTCATCAGATCTGAAACAAAATTGAGGGTGATTTATTGTATGGTCATACGAGCACATGAACGTACGAGAATTAAGGGTGACTATCTGAAAGGAATAATCTATCAAAAAGAAATATAATTGAAATAAAACAACTTTTAATGGCACGTCCAAATTATATCTTTTTCAACAACAAGCTTTCTGAGCAACACCTGTTTCTTTTCGGGTCGGTCACGTAACTCTCGACACACTCTACATGTAAATTTCAAATTGTAAGAATAAGAGTTGTCCATTAGAAATGAAAGAGCTGACGGTGAGAAAAGGCTACTAGTGAGAGAGGAAGTATAGGGTGAGATGGAGGTGATCAACTCACTTCAGTTTTGTCCTCAGTTACGCTCTCCACGACCCCCTGCAACCACACCATCGACGCGTCGAAGCCGTCCCTCCCGCCGCCAATGTACCGCCAATTGCCATCGTCTTCACAGTTCCAAGATGTAGACAATATTAATAATTCTGATTTTGAAGTTTTATTTTAATTATCGAGAAGAATTCATACATGAAAAAACAGGTACTTTTTTGCCATAAATGAGCAGAGTAATCATTTCGACACCAAGACGTATTCCGTCACGACTTCAGTAATAAATGTAAAAGTCGACCGGCTCAAGCCTAATGGCAACTTTTTGTTCCCCAAATGCATTGGTTGAAGTTCGTAGGGCAAACACAACAGTCGCTTCAAACCGTAAAGCAATTGCTCATTTACTTCATAGGACTTAAGATCATAGGGAAAATAATGGACTTCTGCTATATGTTCACATCACGTAGTTGCATGCAGAATCTCTTATTGAAAGCTCACAAAACATATACACCCATGGAAATGATTTTTTTTTCAGTAAACATCTATGAATATATACATGGGTTTGCTCGATTAAAAAAGAGTTAACCGATTAATTTGGTGTTACAATTATGCCCAACGTAAATGGGCGTCTATTTTATTCGTATTATTTATTTTTTCACTATACTATTCTCCGAATACTGGAACATATTTATTAAAAATTGAATAAAAAGGAACTGCTTTTACATTTACTGTCATTATTGTATACTAAATTAGTAATTCACGTATTTTCCATCATTTAAAACTTTTAGCTGCTTTGCGAAACAATTGAAATCAACACAAACAATGCAACCACTTATGCTGAGTTTAAAAATTTACAAATCTATTCAAGTATTTGTCCACCATTTCCCACAAAGAAAAACTTTACTCAATACATACGAGAGGACTTCAAAAAGTTCGTGGAAAATGGACATAACTGAAAAGAATATGATGTCAATGCACCAGAACGTTCCTGTACCAACGTGTTAATAAAGTGTTCCCACATGAACCCTTAAATGAATGTTACAACGCAGTGCCGCCATTTGCAAGGCAGTAACCGTTCAAGCAACATGGCATCTGCCAAAATCGAGGCCAGGACAAACATCAAATTCATGGTGAAGCTTGGGTGAAAGAACAGCCAAATCATTGACTCTCTGGAACAAGTTTATGGTGACAATGCCCCAAAGAAATCAGCAACCTACAAATGGATTGGTCATTTCAGAAGCGGAAGAAATGAGACTGAAGATGATCCCCGCAGCGGCAGGCCATTCACATCAGTTTGTGTGGAAAACATTGATGCTGTTCGTGACCTCATAGAAAAGGATAGGCGAATAACCACCGAATCTTTAGCAGACACACTCAACATCTCCGTGGGTTCTGCACACACAATTCTGGTGGATAGTTTGGGACTGAGCAAGCTCTCCGCTCGATGGGTTCCTAGGCTGTTGCGCCCAGATCAGCAGGAATCAAGGGCAGATCTTTCTATGGAAATTTTGAACAAGTGGGATGAGAACCCTGAACTTTTTCTGCAGCGAATTGTGACCGGGGATGAAACATGGCTCTACCAG
>VCRD01000008.1:651188-671553 GCA_006783055.1 Trinorchestia longiramus | reverse complement strand
AAAGAGACCGGCATTAGTGAATCGACGTGGTCCAATTCTGCTCCACGATAACGCGCGACCACATGTTGCAAGAATGACCGTCCAGAAACTCACAGAACTGGGATACGAGACTTTACCACATCCTCCATATTCTCCAGATCTTTTACCTACTGATTATCATTTATTCAAACACTTAAGCACATTTTTGGATGGTAAAACTTTTAGGTCTAAACCAGAGGTGGAAACGACCTTCAAAGATTTTGTTGCATCACAGTCATTAACTTTTTATCAACAAGGGATAAATAATCTCGTAGTCCGATGGCAGAGATGCATAGCTGCTCAGGGTTCATGTTTTGACTAAGTTTAACATCTCTATTGTTCATTTACCAAGGATTAAATGCATGCTTCTGAAATCGGCCATTATTTTTGTAACAACCTAACATATCGCTAAATCTGTTTTTTTTTAAGTCAGGCAGTAAATTCAGCCCTCATTACCTCTCATAGTGCAGTGATTAACACTCCTACCCGTAGGTACGAGGGTTCGAATTCCGTAAACGGCGTAGTAAATAAAAAGGGATTGTGGGCGTAGCGCTCCCTTACAGTATGTATAACATTGAGATGTCAAACGACAGTGTAGCTGGTTGAACTTGGCCCTTTATGTTAACGACCAAGTAGGGGACCTTCCAAGGTGGGGTACGAGGGCAGTGACGTACCGGAGCGCTAAGTAGCTATCATGCTGGCATATGTTCACATATAGCGAAGATGCTGAATATCTCTGATCTTGCTAGGCATGGGTAAAACGAAGATCGCGTGCGCAGTTTGAAACTATGGAGCAAATCTTACGTCGTCAGACCACTCTGAACCAATGGTCTTAAGATTAAGGTAGGTCATCAGCGGGCAAGGTTTCCATGTGTAGACATGCATTTCCAGACAGTAAATTCATCATTAACTGGAATAAATTGAATAATGTAGTTAAGAAATTTTGTTTCTATAATATGTTCACCGTATAATACACCGTATGCAAAAGCATATTAGATACAAAACTACGCTTATCGGATGGGTTAGAAGGTGTTCAACCTGTTTCTCGCTCGTATAAACAAGTAACGAACAAGTATCTTACGAACCTGCTCTCCCGGCTTGAGTGAGCTTGTCAGGGCTCCCACTCATGGGTTTTTCCACCCAGATCTGGGTTTTTGAGACCCCTCCTGGGTTGCTAGGTTTAATTTTTGAAATATCGCTAAATCTGTTTTTTTTAAGTCAGGCAGTAAATTCAGCCCTCATTACCTCATAGTGCAGTGGTTAATAGTCCTACCCTATGGTGGTAGGTACGAGGGTTCGAATCCCGTAAGCGTCGTAGTAAATAAAAAGGGATTGTGGGCGTGGCGCCCCCTTACACTATGTATAACACTGAGATGTCAAACGACAGGGTAGCTGGTTGGACTTGGCCCTTTATGTCAACGACCAAGTAGGGGACCTTCCAAGGTAGGGTGCGAGGGCGGTGTCGTGCCGGAGCGCTAAGTAGCTATTATATATGCATATGTTCACATATAGCGAAGATGCTGAATATCCCTGATCTTGCCAAGCATGGGTAAAACGAAGATCGCGTGCGCAGTTTGAAACTCTATGGAGCTAATCTTACGTCGTCAGACCACTCTCAACCAATGGTCTTAAGATTAAGGTAGGTCATCAGCGGGCAAGGTTTCCATGTTTAGAAATGCATTTCCAGACAGTAAATTCATCATTAACTGGAATAAATTGAATAATGCAGTTAAGAAATTTTGTTTCTATCATATGTTCACCGTATGATACACCATATCACCGTATGATACACCGTATGCAAAAGCATATCAGATACAAAACTACGCTTATCGGATGGGGTAGAATGTGTTCAACCTGTTTCTCGCCCGTAAAAACGAGTAACGATCTTACGAACTTGCTCTCCCGGCTAGTGTGAGCTTGTGTTGCTTGGCTCGTTACAGTGACGTGACGTGCATTTTGATCGTAAACCTGATTGTGCATTCTTCAAAAGTGAATGTCTAGAAATTTATTATAGATATTTAATTTTCATATTTTAGCCGCACTCGTATTCAAAATGGCTAGCCCTCGAAAAAAAGATGTCTAAAAAGTGTTAGAAGCAATCTTTCAAAGAACAATGGTTAAAGGACGAGATTTTGAAAGAGTGGCTTAAAGAAGATCCAAGTGAAAAGGGTTGTAGTTACTGCACATGCTGTGATATAAAAATAGAAACGCATATAAGTCAATGTTGTTATCGCATAGTAAAATTGCTATACACAAGAATAACAAATCTGCGAAATCAACAGCGAAGTTAGATACATTTGTCAATAAACCGAAGCTTACAGAAAACGAGGAGGTGGCAAAGGCAGAAATGATGATCTCTGCTTTCATTGCCGAGCAGCATCATATGCCATTTGCTCACACTGATCATTTGATACAAGTGTGTAAGAAGCCTTTCATAACCGCAATATTGCTAAAAGGGTTAAAATGCTAGCAACAAAAGCATCTTATCTCATTCAAGAAGGAATTACTTACCATGAAAAACAAATGGAGGCTCTATCGACAATTCAAAGACGTGTCGGTGTCGAATAAATCTATACCTGATTTCTGGTACTCTGCATAAGATCAAGGACGGATTAGACTACTCAAAATTTGGAATACTTTCTGATTTCATGACCAACCAAACTGTTCTGCCACACTCATCCGCATCAGTATAAAGAATATTTTCACTTGTAAATCATGTCAAAACAAAAACAAACTCGCTGAAAACAGACGCTGTTAGGGATAGGTTGTTGGCAAAACAAGCATTCTCAAGGAGTAAAAAAAAACCTGTCACGATTGGAAACCTAAACCGGAATTAGTATGAGATTTCATCAACGGAGCATGTCAACAGCGTAATGAAAAGCGCCTTGCACAACAGAAAAGTCATCTTAATGTCGATATTTGCACTGCAGAAGAGAATTGGTAGAAGGAACAAGAATAAAATCAGCATTACCATCATCGTTTTCACTCACGTAAGTTAACTTTCATTGTTTTCTCATTAAAATAACACTTCTAGTTTTTTTTTTAACGAATCTGGGTTTTTTCATGTTCAATCTAGGTTTATCTGAAAATTTTAGTGGGAGCCCTGGACTCAAAGAGTACGACTGAGTCTTTGCAAAAGTTCTTTCGTCCTGCTGGCCTGACTTCGGGGTGCTGGGTGAGGCGCGCAGAGGCACAGGGCGTCGCCCCTGAGCCTCAAGCGCGCTACGTTCGGTACCTGACGCACCTGCCCCAGGACCTTCTCAAACGCATCCTCAAGTTGCTGCATGTACTGACGGAAGCTGGTTTTGAAATTCATAATAATTTTGAGAGACATTGAAAAATCTACGGAAAAATTTATGACTTAAAAAAAACGGAATTTCATAAAAACTGACTGTTGCGAATTTCAAAACAATTTCTCGTCAGTACATGCAGCAAATTTTTGCGCATCCAATGATACCTGAATCATTGTTCTACAATGAAAATTCTTGGAGAAGATAGATATTGAAAAACAACCAATTTCCCCCTCCCCCCATTATCTCCGTAATTATGGCGAAAATGGGAAAAAGTGTAGGACACGACCCCTATTTATGTATTTCCAAAATTACATACGTATGCCAAATTTCACATATCTAGATCCCATAGAAAAAACATTACGGCCATTTCCGTTGATTCATGCTGATTGCTGGCTAGATGGTCCCCTTAATCTATTCATTCTAGAAGCGGTGAAATGACGTTTTTACTATGCAGTCTACACCAGCTGAATGCCCCTACGACACCAGTCTTCCGTCTCACATTCACATCTTTTTCCGCCGCGACACATCTAATCCTAGAAAGTAATGAACTTTTTCCAAAAACTTGTGCGTTATTGACCTAAAATTGCACAACACGGCACAGAATAAACGTAAGAGCACAAAATTCGAGTTTGGATTACGCCGTCGGGCATAAAAGCTGTGGAATAGCAGGTCCGCAAGCTCCTGTCCTCCAGATACTGGAAGCCACCACAAATCCTCTAAAGTTTCAAAACAATTCATGAGCGCAACACAGACGTGTATATTCTTTGGCAAGTAGATAACTCATTGATCTTCCGAGCGTTTAAAACTTCGCGAAATCAACGAGCAATAGCCATAGCTTAACCCTTCGAAGTCGATATAAGGGTCAATAATTTAGAGATGACAAATGAGAGAGCTAAATAACTGTAACCAAGCAGAAATAATGATCTTGTTCATATATATATATATATATATATATATATATATATATATATATATATATACATCATTTATGATCTATGTATATAGAAGCATTTCTGAAACGTACACAGTTCCCCACATACGCTTTTTTGTACAGCAGACTGTGAGAAATGCGTCTCAGTAGAGGTGAGAGTTAAAAATAAACATGCAACAAGTAGTAGTAGTAATAAGAAGGGTTTGATATCGCTTCACTAGATCCTACTATATCGCGCCGAAGGTCTCGCATCATATTCATCGTCCCATCGATCACATCACCACAGTGACATAAACATACATAGTTATTATGTAGTATCATCAACACAAATTCTCTACCGTAAGTTCACAGATCATTTAATCAATTACCCACTGACAACCAAGGACACATGAGATTAGTTGTCATGCTAAGAGCAAGCAAATATTCATGTACCCGCTCGTGTCTTTACTTTATAGGAGTCACGGAAACTATTTCGAAGAGCGCCACATATGAGAACTAAGTATCATGTTACATTTATATTCAGGGAGTAGCCGAGCCCCTGGGGATTTCAACTGCCCACCCATTTTACGGCCGAGCGCAAATACCCACGCTGGAACCCCCTCAAGCATTAACGCAGGCGCGCTCGGCCGTATTGCTGTTTTATTTTCCAGATCGTCAAGATTGAAATTTATTTCTCATTCTCAAAATCATATTTTTACATGAATATTACATGATTCAAGGGAAGTTCTCAGTGCATCGACATGGAAGGAGGCTTGCTCAGGTTCCGCCAGTATGCCGCGCAGCACTGCATCAGCGTCGTCACCGCGCAGTCCAGAAAAACACGCGCGTCGGACACCTGCATGCGATGGGCAAACAGCCAGAAAATGCTCAACAGTCAAAGGGACTCGACATTGCTGACAGAGAGGTTTCGGGAGCAGCTCCAAAAGGTAGCTCTGCGTAATAAATATGAAACAAACAGAACGACGTCGTCGCTTTCAATAGCGCAAACAGACGTTTCAAAACGTCACTAACTTAACTCAAACACTCTTATTTACACAGATTAGTAGTCAGATACTTTACAATTCTCGTCCTTAAATCATCATCTAGTAGCTACATCTACTCTAGATTCTCTGCGAAAAAACAACATAATTATAACAAAATTGAATTCGTACCCCATTACGCATGCATAACCATTCTCTCTGTTCCTACTAGAGAAAACGAACAAGACTGGAAATGACACTACAATACAAAACATTTTTAGATACGCGGTTCACCACTTGAACATCAGAGCATGCAGCAAATAGCAACAAGGTTAGAGTAATGCAGTTTCAGCACTTCCATTTGATTTTTGTAACATCAGTGTAATGGGAGCACACATACGAGACAAATCTCAAAAAATAGTGAAATTATACCCAGCAAATTACAATACCCAGAAAAAGCGAAACATCACGACAACTAGTAGACAGTACGCTAGAGATAGTATCCAAGAAATATTAGAGGACAATGAAAAGCTACAACGATTAGTTCATTTTACTCTAAAGGCAACATTGAAGACACCCTCTATCATGTCCAAAGAATGAAGCTCGAACTTCTCAACTAGGCGATGTTGGCCAGATAATCAGTCACTTCGGCCGGTGAGAGACGTCGGAAACCTGACTGGTTGCAGACACCGATCTCGATATTATCAGAGGACATCTGGCCCTCGAAACTCTCTTTGAGTGTCAGGATGGCCGTGTGAACGGCATCATCAACCTCCAGATCCTCGTTGTATCTGAACAGAGGGCCTTCATTAGGTGCGGAAACCAGTCACTGGTGTGAGCACGAGCCGATGGTTCAGATAGGATACTTCACACTTACACGTGAACTAAATATGAAACCAAGAACTTGAGTCGCTTATATTCATTAGATCAAACTGAAACGAATTTTAAAATTATACGAGGAAAGTGATATTTTGTTCAGGGAACCGTAACAAAACATAAAATTTGACAGAGGATCAATACAAGAAACTCGCGAGTAATGATCTTGAAAATTTTCAAAAGATTACAAGCAGAATACTCGACATTTTAGGGTTACTTATTGAAGAATGAAAGTGATGGGTAAAGGCGTTGCAGTTTTAAATTCATGGAGTTGTCTTTACTAGAGTTCCATCAAAAACAGTACCATATTATACATTCTATTTTGTCCAGGATAGACATATAAAATTATGTTATTAAAATAAATATCGCTACTGACAAGGATGTTAAATAGATTCCAGAAATTGTTATTGGTCCTAAAAATAAGCATGAAGTTTGTTACTCATGCCCTCATTTCTGTCAAATCCAGAAACCATTAAAAAAATATTTTTAGCAGCTCAACGTGATTTATCTACTACGTTACTTATTTTTACAGACACAATAATTTCTTTTAAATCTTAATTTGAACAACATGAAAAATAGTCCATAAGCAAAATGTGAGCTTGAATACAACGAAACAATAAAGTTTGCATAGCACCTGACTACCAAAATTACCTTAACAACACGAAAAATTGGAAGTGTCCTACAACGAAGTCAGCCAGTATACCCTCAGCATCTTACACAAGGGCATCCACCACCTAACAAAAATTTCTCTAATATTTAAACTATCCTCCTTTCTGTGAGAAATTTCGACAGTAAAAAATTCGGATAACCCTAAAACTAGCTAAAATTCTCAACTTATATCCACGTTTATTACCATAACAGAGCTCGTACAAGTTTTATGATGGAAATTCGAGTTTCAAACTAAGAAATATTAAATGTGGCATATATCCAGGACTGGAACAATACGCTTACACTCTATAGAAAATAATAAACCATATTTATTTGAATAGTGAAAATAACACTTGATCCTATTGGCGTAATAAGACAGTTCGAAATCAATAGCTGGTGCAGAAATATGAAGCCATAATACAAGGTGGTCCATAAGTAAGGCACCTTTTTAAAACTATTACAGCTATAAATGAATTAAGAGATTTCAAAGTTTTCTAGCAGCGTTTCAACTCTACCGACAATCACAACATATTCCCCCAAAAAATCAAAATCCACCCCCAAAATGAATCGCTACGCGATGGAACAACGAGCACAAATAGTGGAACTTTACTTCCTATGTATTTGTTCGGTTACTGCAGTTCAGAGAAATTACAGGAATATTGATGATATTGAAAGAAGTCATAAGAAGTGCATAAAAAATGGTATTGAAATTTTGAGAAACTAGAGCAACACCAGACAGACAACGTTGTGGCAGGCCACGGACCGTACGAACTGTTGCTTCAATTCAGCTTGTTGCAACGAGTGTTGCTGATCGCCACAAAACGTCAACTAGGAGACGTTCAATTCAACTGAGATTGTCACGTACCTCACTGCAACGTATTTTGGTAAAAGATCTAAAGTATCATCCATATAAAATTCAATTAACTCAAGAACTCCATCCTATGGACTACCAAAAGCGATTAGATTTTGCGAATAGAATTCTGCAGCTTACAGAAAATTAAAATTTTGTTAAGAATTTAATAATGACTGATGGAACACATTTAAACCTCAATGATTTCGCTAATAAGCAAAATTGCAGACTCTGGGCTTCGGAAAATCCGAAAGTAACAGTATGGTGTGGCATCACGTCTTCGAGGATCATTGGACCATATTTTTTGAAAATGTTAATGGTGATGGAATTTGTATTGATTGGAAACCTGTATACAGATGATTCAAGAATATTTGATACATGAAATTGGAGATAATAACACAGAGATTACCATTTTCGAACAAAATGGAGCTACAGCCCAAACAGCGAAAGAAACGATGCAAATGTTAAAAGCAATTCTTCCAAACAGAATAATTTCTCGTTTTGGTGATATACCGTGGCCGCCTCAATCTCCAGATCTAAGTGCTCCTGATTACTTTCTCTGGGGATACTTGAAGGAAAATGTTTACATTGAAATGCCTGATACTTTACGGCAATTGAAACTAAACATCATTGAAGAGATCAACAACATTTCACCAGAAGTGAAGTAATGAACAGCACTGTTGAAAGAGCAAGCCATTGTTTGACTAATAATGGAGGTCATTTAAAAGATATGTATTTTATTGTTTCATTTATGAATTTATATAAAACTTTGAAATTTCTTCTTTCATTCTGAATTAACCAAATCTCTCTATCATTTTTAGTTTTATAGCTACAATAATTTTAAATAATTACCTCACTTATGAGCCACCCTGTATAAAGAGTACAGAGTGATACTCCCTTTCTCTTCTTATCTCGATCTCCCGAGTCACCTAAGATATAATCATGGAAGTATACCCGATTTAGATTCAAAAAAAGGATTTTCTGTAAAATGGGAGAAAATTATGGATACTAAAAACATAACAGAAAGATGCAACAAATGGTAACAATACAAGGTACAAAAGAACACATGCAGCAATATTCTACAGCCCACGTGAGTTTCCATAGCTACTTTACCAAAAAAATTATTTGAAACGGAACAAAAACCCATGAATTCAAAAAATTAACAAAATGAGACGCCACGTAAAGAAACGACTAACCTTTTTTCCAAGAAGGTTTTGCCGTTGATGTAGTTCTTGCCCATGGCAGTGGCTTTCCAGGAGAAGTAGGCACCCGACGGGTCGCACTGGAACACATAGGGACGGTCGTTGTCCCATCCACAGATGAGAAGAGACACTCCAAATGGGCGCACGCCGCTGTCCGCACAGTAGAAACCAAGTGAAAATTACGATTTCGAAGTAAAATAGATAAATACACGGTGTCCATAAAGTCTCTTTACCATTTCAAAAATTTATTAGAAATGCATTCGATAAGATGTTTTATTCAGATTTGTTTTATTGTATTTAGTGTTTATTCAAGTTTTTAATCACATTTTACATTTGTGGGTTTCAGGGATCCTGTTTGTGAAAGAGGTGCTGTTCAGACTTTATGGACACCTTGTATATTATGACTAAAACTAGAATACATTAATTAGCTGTACATGTGGACCTTGATTCCATGGTGCTGTTATAATGAATGCTGCAAATGAGATGTTAAAGAATGTGTTTTCTAATGTCTTCCAATGCACCACATGTGCTCAATAAATCTAAGGTTTCAGTGAACAGGAAGGAGAAATTGAATGCATGTGAAATTGTATTATTAATAGTTCAGTAAGATAAGCATACACATTCTTCATATAGTATATATGATACTAGGAAACAATCACAATTCATCAACACAGGCCTACTATCTTTTCAGTCGTGAATTCACTCCACATCCAACTAAATTCTATTGACTTATAATCAACACATATGATTTTCAACAAGTAAATACAGTAATGTACTAGCAACAAAAACATTAAAATTGCTCAGGTTCCTCTGCAGCAGCTCAGTGCTGACTTACAAAAAGTAGAAAAAAAGTAAAAAGTGACTTAAAAAGTAAAAGGAAAAGTAAAACTACTGACCCAGACTGTGTGTACTCCTGCATTACTGCAGCAATTCTCTGCACAAGTTGAGTCGTGGGGATTGATTCAAGATAGTTGCGCTCGTACTGCTGGGCTATCTTGCGTGCCTGGCGCACCAGAAGCCGGTAGTCTGGACCCATGCCTGACAATCAAATATAAACAGTTCAATTTTGTGTGTTTTTATTTATTGCTAAAGAATTTAATAAACAAGGAAATGTACAAAAAATGACATAATTCATACACAAAGCATCTTTAAGTACTTGACAAGCACTTTGACATTTGTAACCTAGCTATATTAAAGCACAAATATAACTAGAAATTTAAAGCAAAAGATATGCATTTATTAGCTATATATTAGACTGATCCATTCTCCTGCAATATACATGACAGGAAAAAATATATATTACACTCTACCATCTTCCTGTAATATATATGTCAGAAAAATATATGTCCTAATTAGCCATGTATTAAACTGAACTATCTCCCAGCATTATATATAAAAGCAACATCAAGAAAAACAAGAAAAAATGAGTAAAAAGTCAGATGAGCATTTATTAGAGCACTCACCACTGTAGACCATGCCAATATGGTTGACCAAGCCAATATGGTTGACCAAGCCAATATGGTTGATCATGCCAATATGGTTGATCATGCCAATATGGTTGACCATGCCAATATGGTTGACCATGCCAATATGGTTGACCATGCTAATATGGAGCATTTATTAGAGCACTCACCACTGTAGACCATGCCAATATGGTTGACCAAGCCAATATGTTTGACCATGCTATATGGAGCATTTATTAGAGCACTCACCACTGTAGACCATACCAATATGGTTGGTAATATTTTCAACTTTAACAATGGAATGCTCCTCTACAAGGATACTCTTGTGCTTCTTCTCAGTGGCAAGGACAGCCCCATCCTTGGCCTTGATTGCAACAGCAGGTGCACCAGCAGCTACAGCAGCCAAGGCATATTCTATCTGTACAAGCTTTCCACTTGGGCTGTCACAGAAAATGATACAAGGAATTAATATAAGACTGAAAACAAATCCAACATTCATGACAGTTTGTGAGCACTTCTCAATTCAATTGATTAAAACTAGACAATAGGCTAAGTGATATGCTAATGTGCAATTGTTTGATAGAGTATCATCAAAATTAGGTGTGGGCTGATATACTTTAATCATAAGTATTCAAGATAAATTTGTAAACTAGTCAGCTTAAAAACTTCAATACTTGTATAAACATTATTAAGCATATTTAACTTTTCAGTGTTTACTGCATTCAATCAATAAATTATATAAAAATTTCATAAATTATATAATATATAATTTCATAAAACACTTAGACTTCCACTTAGATTTGAGGGCCAGCATTTGGCCCTATGTATAAATTATTAAAATTCATTAAAATAATAATAAGACAAAAAATTTGCAAGAATGTTGGATAGAACTTAGAAAACTTTAGACACTATGGCATGATTGAAAGTACTTCAGGAAATGAGTATATTAGAATCGAATACTTTACTTCATCCATTGTTGAAGAAATATGACTTTTCTTCTGTAGAGCAAGAAATAAAATACAAAAAAAAACAAGCTACCATGATGTATTTACAATATTGTGTTGACAAGTTGACACGTTATGACAATATAAAATTATAAGTTGATCAAAACAGCCATTTAAATACAAAATTCTTCAGCCAAATGAAACCAAAATACGAGAACTAATATGAACAGAACATACAAAGCATTAGTTTTAATAACTAAAGAATCCTCAGAGTTTTCAATCGTACCCCTTTTCAGCACAATAGTTTACATTTATCATGTCAAATAAAGTTAACAACAAAATTATAACCCCACATCAAACATACTAACAAACAAGCTACTTTAGATACAGAAAAATTCGACTCTGATTTGACACCACATAGCAATTTGCCGCTGCGTGCAATTTTAATGCCAGAATAATTAATACGCATATTTTAGGAAAAATGGTTGAATTTCTGAAAACAGTATCATGAAACGATCAATCTTAAAATAAATTTACCTAAAAGTTGTCAAAGAGAAGCTATAAGGTTCGGACGACATGATTTCAAACTTTGTTAGAGATGCACTTCTACCGTGACTGAGCTAGAAATGTAGAAACTAGCAGTCGAGGATGACAGAGGGAATGCACAAGTAAAGTCGCGAAAAAAAGAAACGGCACGCATATGCCAATGTTACAGGCAGCAGCGTAAAAAAATATTACAATAAGAATTATTCGAAATCTCAAAACAAAACTAGATATGTATTCATTTTTTAATAAAAACTAGATATGGATTTAATCACAAAATAGGTATGAGATTATCATATGGATCACTAAAAAATAGTGTATCTTTCGCTGAATTATGCTTTCAGTCAACTTGTGATTAGGCAAGACATAAAATTGTTCATGCATACATTATTTAAAAAAACAGTAAAATAGCCGCACCATAGTAATCCTATGTGAGGGATAAATGAAACAATGTCATATGCATATTGGGCTAACCACCAATAGAGCATCATAAAATTAATAAAAGAACATTTTCAAGAAGATGGTAATCATATTTTTTTGAGGATGTCGAAAAATGTGATAATGAAGGGTTGGCGCAGAGAAAAAAATTCAATCATGTATATATTTCAAATCAAACTGTGAACCATGACTCGTAAAAATTCATAATATACGAATTGAAAGTCCTTTTATAGTTTCCCACGTGTTTTTATTATATATATTTCCCCACAATAAGTAAATACATATTGACGTCTTCTCGGAAAATATTCTTAAATTGAAGTTCCGTCAAACTTTCCGCATCTGCTGAACTGTAGTTAATGCTGCTCCCTCTACCGTGCAATTGTTTTTACTTTGTGTCTCGAAGTTTAAGGGTTGTTGGGGAATTTAGTGACGGGACAGGTGAGGAGTGTAAGGGGAGTGAGACAGGGTTGTACCCTATCTCCCTTACTGTTTCGTTTATATACAGAAAAATTAGCAGTCCGCCTGAGAATGAGTGGTTTTGGAATCAAAGTTGGAGAGGAGAAACTGAGTTGTTTGATGTATGCTGATGACATTGTTGTGGTTAGTGAATCAGAGCAGGAACTGCAAATGATGTTGGAGATTGTGGATGGATACAGTAGAGATTTTAAGGTGAAATTTGGAGGAGATAAAAGTAAAGTCATGGTTACAAATGGTGATGAGACTGACAAAGATAGAGAGTGGGATATTGGAGAAGGTAAGATAAGCAGAACTAAGGAACATAAGTACCTGGGATGTATGTTGAGTGAAGATGGATGTGCAAGAGCAAAAGGTGAGAAAGTGGTAAAAGCTATGCAGTGGTGGGGAAGACTAAGCAGTGTGGCCAAATATAGAGCAAATAAGTATGAATGCATCAGAGGAATTTGGAAGTATGTTGCAATACCTAGCATAATGTTTGGCATGAATGTTATGACATTGAATGGAGGAGACCTTGAAAAGTTGGAAGTGCTACAGAATAGGATAGAGCATTTGCCATTAGGTGCCCCAAAATGGATAGCTGCAAAAGCTCTTAGAGGGGATCTAGGGTGGAGTCTGTTTTCTGAAAGAATGGTAAAGGCTGTGTTTAATTATAAGGTGAGAATTGAGCGACTGGAGAATAAAAGGTGGGTTAAACGAATCTTTGAATGGAATCTGAGTGAAAGTCTTTGGGAGAAAATTTGCTGGGGGCATGCAAGAAAACTGAAGATTCAGAAGACTATGTGTGTTAGAATTAGAAGAACTATGAATGATTGGTTATTGGGAGGTCATGGAGGTAAAGGAATGGAGTGGGAGTGCAATAAGTGGAAGAAAGAAATTGAAAAACTAACAAAAGAGTATGGCCTGAACAAATAGAAACATAGTATGAATGGGAAAGCTACTTTAATTTGGTATGCCAGTAAGAATGTACCAAGGTTTGAAATGTTTTATGATGGAAGTTTTGGCAGCCAACTCTTGTTTGCTGTCAGATGTAAGGCATTAAGTGTGAATAGGCATACATGGAGGTGGAATAAGGGGAATACAAGGTTATGTCTGCAATGTAACAGAGGAGTAGAGGAAACAGTTGAACATCTGGACTTGGAATGTAGTAAATATGAACATGAGTGAGAGAGCCTCATGGATGTGGTCCATGAGCAGTGTGTAGAAAACAAGTGGAATGCAAGGTATGTTGAAAAGGACTCTGGTATGAGATATCTTGTAGGGCTGGATGAGGAATGTAACATGACTGTTGTGGATGCAATGAAAAATTTCTTAGTGCATGCATGGAATAAGCAACAGTGAGGTTGAATAGTCATGTCTTTAATGTGACTGCCTGCTTAGCATGCTTGGCTGTTTATTACAAGCTGGACCTTTCAATGATGCCCTCAAATCTAAGTTTAAGTCTAAGGCACATATTCTGTACAACAATTTAATTGATACTGAATTAGTTTAGTATACTTTCAGTTCATGATAGCCTAATATTGATTTATTTTTATGCTCTGATGAACTATTTTGATGTGTTTAGAATTAGTTTAGATTAATAATTCATTGTTCATGTAATTACACATTTACTTCTGTAGATTTGGTTACCTATCAAAGCATTTCAGTAAGCTGTGGATTTATTTAATGAAACTATATGTCAAGTTACAAATCACTTTGATTGCAATTAGAATACATGTGTTAGAATGATGTCCTTATGTATACATTTATTTATGTACAGTTGCATTAATTGCAATTGTGTCTGGTAACAAGTATGATATGATTAGTAACTATGTAGTATGAAATGTGATTGACTGTTAAGTGTAGGGCTATATAATGGTAGAAGCATCAATATAATTTATAGAAAATGTGGATAACAAATGTGCATTCATTACTAAAGCTAGTTAGGGCTGCAAATAGAAAATTAATTCAAAAATTGAGCATTGTTAGAAAATATTAACCTGTTCTCTTGATAAAAATATAAATTCAAATATTTTGCCAACAGATATTAGAAGCAAAGCTTGGCTCTCAATGTTGTTGTTGTTTTAGAATATCAAGACTTCTTACACTCTGCCATGAAGTATGTATAAGATTCTAGTAATTAATATAGTAGCTATGAGTGTATCTAATCTAATTTCACGCCGGTGTTTAGATGAATATTTACTCTAAAAAAATAATTCTAATCTTACTGTTGATTTTTGTGAAATAAAAAAAAGAAATTTTGAGCAAAAAGCAATTAAATAACTTACTTAGTACATGTATCATCTTACTATGGACTTTTATCATGCCAAACTGTATGATTGATATTATTAATACTTAATTATCTTTCTCATGCTAAAACTTGTTTTTGTCATGAGATTTATGATATATGCATAGGTTTTCATATTTCGGGGCGATCATGAGATTTATGATATATACATAGGTTTCATATATCGGGGCAATGTGTAAAATGTATGTATCGACAGCTACGTGAGAGGTGTGGGACTAGAGGACGCAATCAGTACAGCTGCGTAAGCAAACACTTAATGGTCAACAAGGCTCGAGAAATATGCTGAGCTCCACAAGACTTTGACTCATAGGCACAACAGAGCGGTTGAGGTATGGAGATTGAGACGCTGCGACAGAAATTAGAAATGAATAACAAAAAAAGGGTAAGCTTGTATAAGAAGGCCATGAAGCGAGAGAAGGCCGAAGGGGGGACTTGGAAACTAGATCTCGGTGATGATGCAGGGTGTTGGGAACACACATCTAAGTCTAGGCCCCTAGGACATATGGGAAATTAGGGGCACCGTGATAAGAGGGAAAATTAGCAGCTTCTTTAAGGTGTTGTAGTCCGAGTGTTAACATTGTAGCCCATTATCAACAGCGCACCTCCAGCATAACGCAAGTTTAATATTATTATTGTCTATGTGATCGAGATTAGCGGCAGGGTAAATTTCGTAAGTTGTGAACGCCCTTTGATTTAACTAAATTTTCCGTGTGCACATTCAATCATTCAACTATTAAGAAAGCAATTAATCCATTAGTACTGTGCTGCTTAATAGGGTATCATGTTGTGGTTCATATGCCAAAATGTGGTAAATAACTCACATTTCTCATCCCGTGATATTTAGAATACCATGTATTAAATTTTTTGTGTGTATCATTACCCTCATCTTGCCATTGAAAAGAAGTACTGGGAATATCTTTTAACATATCATGTATTCAGAGGATTAGAGTCCCTCTAGTGCGATTACGTGTGTATGTTGTTGGATTTAATTAATTGTGTTAAATACGCGTATCGCCACATTTTTCTTCTGTTCATTTCAGTTGTATAACAGGCTTGAGTTGTGTAGTATAATTGTATTACAGCTGTAACTTTTCTTACAGTTTTATTTCCCACACCCAGTACATCATGTACAGGGGAAGTTCCAGAGGCAGTTTTCGGGCGTGTGAGTATCTGGATTATAGAGATTTTATGTTTGGTACATAGCTTAAGAGATATTAATAAATGTTGTACATAGTTTGAATTGTGAGCAAAACTAAGGTATAGAATGATTTGAACATGAATGTCTTCATGATTAATTTTATAGAGTAATTCAGACATATAATTTTGTTTTGCCATTGCTTGTTTAAGCATAAAAATGCTTATTATCACAAACTTTTATTAATCAAAATCCTGATCAGCTACATCTGAAAATATCATTTTCTAAATGAATATTTTATTTTTTATCTAGAAGCATAATTAAAACGATTTTATTTAACAATGACAATTTTAAGTTTGGAACATTGTTGTCTGAGGCACGAGGGAGTTTCACTATGCTAATATATGTTTACACATAACATCTTAAGTCGGAGGCGGTGGCAGAGGCCGAGGACACAGAGGCGGTGGCCGAGGCTGGTTTGACGGCCATGAAAGCAGAGGCTCGGAGGACAGCGGCAGAGTGCGCTACGGAAGAGGGAGAAGAGATGGATCAGGAGGCAGGGGAGGGGATAGACCTCCTCCTCACCTCAAGGGAAGAGAAATTGGTGGGTCATTGATGATATTCAGCTTGTAGTGTGCTTGTCAGCGTTAGTACAGAGGCGATGTAGGGAAAAAAGCTAGTTTTTGCATAGCCTTGCTTCTTCAGCCGCGCTTTAACGTGTACAACTTAATTGCCTGAGGAACGCATGTTCGCTGACTTTTTTTTTGAAGATTTCACCGTATCAAGAGAAATTTATCATTAAAGTAACGGCGAAGTTGTTGGTATAGGCTTAGCATGTATCTAAAAGCTAATTTCTAACTTAAATTCCAGAAAACAATGCTCAGAAATAATTTCTTACCACGTACGGTACAGAGGGTATTTGTGTTAAAGCCAAAGTTCGTCAACCCGCGACGTATAATGCTGGGAAGAAAATAATTATCTCTGTACATCGTATATGTTACATTTTAATCAACTAAACGTATTGCTTGTACACAGTATTACGGCAAACTAAGATCTCGTTTAATGCATCATCTAATTCATGTATCACCTGACGAATTTGTAATTATTTGAATGTTTCAATACCAGGTTTGTGGTATCGAGACCGCCAAAAGAAAGGAGGCTCTGAGAAGAAAGTGATGGCCAGCTTGTCCATGGACTCTCAGCAGGCACAGAGTTTGGACCGCGTACTCAACTCTATTGGCACGACATCAGGTTAAAATGCTGGAAGTTTCTGTGATCCTTTCACGCATGTTGTAAAGGTCTTGTCAGAATGACGGGAACAGACGCATATTATTGTTTTTTTTTTCGTGTGCTTATATTAAGTTGTAGACGTACTGTTGATTTGGTGCGTGTGTGAAGTACCTAAAGAGCTGTTGGTATGTTTGTGTACCCCGTGCGGCCAGTGTGTTCTAGTCCAGTGCTACTCAAGTGGTGGTCCGCGGACCGGTGCCGGTCCGCGAGCCATCCACTGCCGGTACGCGGCATCAGCGGCCGGTACGCGGCATCAGCGACCGGTATTGTGTCAGATATAAATTGATGTGACTAAGAAATATTACTGGTCTTGGCTCATTGGGATGACTACTGGCACGCCACGTCAATTAGTTTGAAAAGCACTAGTCTAGTCAGCATTCCAAGGAGGCTTCCTGCTTTTCTGAAGTGTTGTGAGTTTCTTCCCACTGCAGACTCAGCAGGGTTTATTTTTGAAGTAAGCTGTAGTTTACTTATGGTTTTGTGGATACTTAATATCATCTTATTAATGCTTTCGTTCATGTGGAGGTGCCCGGTATATCGTCAAGACAACAGCGTGATTATGCGCTATTTCTTCATTTAATGTTTTGTTGTTTCTATTTGAGGCTATGTTACTAGGTCACACATAGGCTGGTACTCCATTCCGCTAAGACGATTTTAATACAGGGACTTTTGAAATTATTTTATATTATAATAATAATAAACAGGTTACTTTGTTTTTATTCGTTGTCATTTCATACAACAGTGAATTATTAACTCTATTTTCTAGCAAAAAAACGTTTTACTGCTTCCTCACAACTTTTGGAAACCGAGTGGTTTTTTTATTGTTAACTTATACCATTGTTTGGTTATTAACTTATTATGGGCCCTTTCAGGAAGTCGTGGAAATGATCGTACACGAGGTCCTCACCACGACAGCTTTAGTAGTCCCGACGAATGGTTATCTGATCAGCAACAGGGACAGCAGCAGGGCGCTACTGCCTACACCCGCACCATCGATGGCATGAGAGACTCAGCTTTCAAACGGGCATACATGGACAATGTTCGGGCAAATCAGGTATGCTTCCTATTCCTAGATTGTGTTAGTCCTCTTATATTGCAGCGATTTTAATATACTAAACGAGGTAATGACATGGGAGGAGTGCACTATTATCGTATTTTGGCTAGCAAGGACTTGAAGGCAACAAAGAGTGGTAGCATCAGTTGAATGATTTTGTTGGATAGAGTGCGGGAGCAGACTTGGGAAAATTCCATGAGGTGCCTTTGTATATGGTAGGGGTGTGGGTTGCGAACATCATAACATCTAACACCAGTGGTTCAGCTTTTGTGTTCTGTGAATACAAAGTGGATTTCATTTCGAACAACTGAAGAGATAAGTTAAATTCTACATAATGAGCCCTCAATCGTTCTATATGAGAGGCTTTAAGTTCAGCCAAATGATAGTGTCACTCCTTGATTAAAAAAGTTTGTTTGGCTGTATGAATTTTGGTTGGCATTTATACATGACAACAATTTTCAATAGCACAAATTGATTTTTTGTCTGATAAAAATCTGTTATTAAATTTGTACATTATTGATGACATCGCGGATGCCAAATTTCCAATAATAAGACTAACTACAATGCCTCATGAAAAAACTTTGTCAAAAGTAGGAAGACTTGAAAACTTGAAAACAATTAATATTATTTTTCTTGCGTAGATATAGGATTGTACCTTATTTACAGAACATTTAGTACTAATAAGTACAACCCCTGTTGCCACATGGTATACTTGATATAGGTCAAGATCACAAGTGTAAATTATGGAGTGATGCATTTACACTAATATGCGAAAAAAAGTTAAAGTTTCTTGAGTTTATGTGAGAGAAATGAATGAATGTCTGCACATTAACGAAAAAGAGCTCATAATTCTTCACGTTTTCTGTGTCCACTTCTGTCTCAGCAGCGTACGAACAACATACTTGTGGACCGTGCATCGAAATTACGCTGAAAGTGTGTCATACTAGAAAACTGGTGTCCTCTCGCGGAGTTCCTCAAAGCTACCATAGTTTCACTACTGCTCATTCTTGGACGACATAAATGTTAACACGAACACCAGTGTTTATCACTGATGTCTTTGTTGTGAATGAACGGACTTTGCTTTTTTCAGCTGAATGATGAAGTGAAGCAAGAGTCAACTAGTGATGGACTGGTTCATTGCTCAGAACAAGATGCAGGTCTGCGTGAGGACATGCTGCAACTGCAGGAAACTGCCAAGTATGTTTTAACTCCCTGAGTACTACAGGGACAACGCCATCTCAGCTCATTTTCTTTTTAGATCTATTATGCTATTTATATTTTATTTGCTAGAGACTTAGATGTGTCGTTTCTACTGATCATGCATTGAGGAGGCAAAAACGTCTCAAACATATTTCTTTTGCTTTGATTCCTCGAAAACATTTTTTATGTATCTATTCGCAAATAAGATTGACAAGAATATATCCACGTTTAGTTTTATAGGGGAAAATTATTATTATTATGAAAAGTAACATTTTTAAAGAATTTACTCCTCAAATCTTTCATTTGTACTTTAAATCTATTTGCTCGTAGCGAGCAACAGAAATGATGCTTTGAAACTAGGCGTGTATTGCGCCAGACTTCTAATTTCATCATTCCACTGATTGCAGGTACAAAAAAATGTTGGAGTTCCGGAAGCGTCTACCTGCGTACGCAATGCAAGAAGAGATTCTGCAGCTCATCAACCACAACCAAGTGGTGGTCCTTAGCGGAGAAACAGGTCAGGCTGGCCTGCTTTTGTTTCGTGTATTGTTCTCGTTGAAATTCTTGGGTTGAGGCACTTTTAACTGAAAGAGATGTAGTGAGATTTTACAGGTCCCTGTGGTGTCTCAAAGAATAGTCGTCATTATCTGGAAAAACACTAAGCCTGATTTTTTCACCTGCAGTTTTTCTTGATGATACGTCATTAGAAAGCTAAATACTCTGATGCAGCATGGTGTGTGGTAGACGGAGATGCTTGAGT
>VCRD01000008.1:583746-649398 GCA_006783055.1 Trinorchestia longiramus | reverse complement strand
GGATCTTCTACCTAAAGTAATTAGTTTAAAGCTTCTGAAGCCGTAGAGAACTTGTCTTCTTGAATGTCTTGTACTGGAGAGGCATTCCAACTTTTGTGTCATTATCGCAGAGATGTGTGTACGTAAGATTGTAGATTTATCCTCGTCAATTAAATAGAAGCTTCTCAAGCCGTAGAGAACTTGTCTTCTTGAATGTCGTGTACTGGAGAGGCAATCCAACTTTTGTGTCATTATCGCAGAGTTGTGTGTACGTAAGATTGTAGATTTATCGTCGTCAATTAAATAGAAGTTCTGTGCGTTTTCACGATTTATGTATAATTTATGACGTGATTGAGCTTCCCACCAGAGTTTAGGTTTTCTGTTGAGCTGCTTAGGTAGTATTTATTCAGTTGTGAGTGTTGCTTCTAGTTCTAATTTGTTTCGAAGTCGTTAAAGAGATCTTATTTTAGGCAGTAAATTATTTTTGAAAAGCATTCATAAAGGCGTAGTCTATTTGCGAATTTTTGTATAATTTGAAGAATTCATATGACAAATTATTCAAGTCTAACGTAATACAGAATTTTTGCATAAATTGTATGTTGCTCTTTTTATGTATGAAACTATTTTTAAAGTGGAACCTAACGTAAATAGCGAAGTTTTCCATGCTTGTCTTGCCATTTTCTACTCTATTTTTTCTCTCCCATCAATTTTAGTGCTCTAATATTTTCTGGCGAAAATTTTTCTATTCAAATATTTTGTTTACCAGCGGCCTGACCTGAAGCTGGTGCTGATGAGTGCAACCCTCAACGCTGAGAAGTTCTCCGAGTACTACGGGGGCTGTCCCATGGTGCACATTCCAGGCTTCACTTTCCCTGTCACTGAATATTACTTGGAAGATGTGCTGGATATGACGCGGTGTGTGTGTGTGCGCGTGTTCTACTACTGGTGAAGCAAAGTTGTTTGATTTGGTTTCGGTTCCTTCATGTTGAAGATAATATAGTCAGAAAATCTGTTGCTAGAAAGTTTTTCGTGATAAGTTGATTTTATAAGTATTTCTCTGCTATGAAGTTAGGGTAGAATCGAATAAAATGAAAAATGGACACTGGTACGACAGAGTTGTCCATTCTTGAATTGTACCCAAGTTTATAGCTGTCAGTGTAATATGTATAGGTAGTTCACACATCAAATCAGTGTCTTTTTAAACTGCGTATTACTGAAGAAAGGGATGATGTTATAAGTCAGAAGGAAATGTGGTGCATGCAGACCGGAATTAGGAAGGATGGAGTTTGAGACAGTAAAGCATGCAAAGCAGAGTTTCAATAAATGCTGCTGTTGTGTTTTGTTGTAGAAATTCTTAGCTACAATAAAAGTTACGGCTATGTTTGCACCTTAATTAGCAGTATCATTTAAAATGTTCATAGGGTGTTCAAGTTATTTTTCATTGTTAGTTGTTCTAACCGAAACAAACTTCACGAGTGTGCGTAGTCAGACACTAAATATTTGTAAAGGTATTGCATTGATATTATATTGTTTTATATTGAATCTGAAGCTCTATCCAAAATTGCATTTATTAGAAAATTTTTACGTCATTTCAGTTCAAATACTCCCTTGAATAAACACCAAAACTCTCACGCTTACTATACAGTCAAAGTTCAAGCGTTGCGTACGTAGATAATTGACTGATGTTGAGTAATCTTGTTTCAGGTTCGAGTTCCCATCGCCAACATTTAGAGAGATGCAGAGGCGCAACAAAAACGCGCCAACTGAGTTTTTCTCTAACGTCGTTTTGCCCTGGATCGAGTGAGTGACTTTTTTTATAAGAATGCAGTAGAATTTTAGGGCTTTTCAAGTGTACACTGCGTTGCTTACATTTTACGTTTTCAATTCCTTTAGATTTTAGTGATGAAAAGACTCATGGTAAAAATATTTTTAAAAGTAGATGCTTGGATGATAAAAGGGATGCAAAACAGCATGATGAGGTTTCTCGGTAAAATTTGATGATGTATTGGTTCATGATGTTATGCGACTTAATATCAATGGTAAGTCTCCATTACATATATAATATAATATTTAAGTGTATAACCTTACAAATCATTTATCCGATTGATTTATGGGATATCAGGAATGGGATTTTGGGATGCGAACTGTTACAAAGTTATATTATCTTCAAAAGAGTAGATTTTCTTGTTGATCTCTGCCCTTCAGCACCCAAGAAGAGACCGGGGCAATATCACGAAGTGCTGCACGTGAGCTAAGGAAGCCTCACAGCGAAGAGCTGAGCTCAGACCTCGTCGTGAGTTTATTACGCTACATCTGCAGGCAGCCTCCTGGTGCCGTCCTTATTTTCTTGCCTGGATGGAGTGACATCTCGAGTGTCAACAAACTCATAGATGAAGACTCGGCCCTCCGGAGTGAGAGGCTGCTCGTCATACCCCTGCACTCGCTCATGCCTACTGCCAACCAGAGAGAAGTCTTCGACCGCCCTCCACAAGGTCAGTAACAGTCGTATGTACGATGTAATTTTGAAGTTTTTCGTTAACTTAACCCTTTCGGTACCATGATGCAAATATCAGAACCTTTTAAACATATTTATCATCAAATATTAAAAAAGATGCTTTGTGATATTTTACGGTCACTGCATTGTCCTGATCAAACTGTAGCTTGCACTGCCCTACCAGCGTTTGCACAGACATACGTGTTGCTCTGCATCTTAATGTGCGAAAAATGACTGCGGCTACCAGAGATGCCGTCGGGACCGAAAGGGTTAAGCTTCACTTTTATTTTTGTCTATCTCTTCCAGAGGGTCCAGGATAAAAGCACTGGTGGCATGTCTGTCATTTCTTAGGACTTTCCAATGTATCTTCGTTGCAGTGTTCTGACTGGAAAGTTTGGTGCCTTTTCTCCTAAGCTGTCATATCATAGTTTGAGTTCATGATACCAGCATCGGATTTACTCATGGGATGATGTCTGCTCTATATTTACAGAGAAGCTGCTCATTTACTGTATATTTCTTATACAAATTTATCTTCAGTATACAATAGAATCTTTAAATATAAAGAATGGTGGGTGTTCGTGCAGCAATAACTTGTTACTACGAATGCAGGTGTACGGAAAGTGGTGCTTGCTACCAATATTGCCGAGACAAGCATCACAATTGACGATATTGTGTACGTGATCGACGGCGGCTACATCAAGATGACAAACTTCGATAAAACCTCCAATCTGTCAACACTCGCTTCTGAATGGGTCTCGAAAGCTAATGCGAGGCAAAGGAGAGGCAGAGCTGGCAGGTTGGTTTGTAGCTCATAGCGAAATGACGATTTCTTAGAAGGTAAAATTCGTGTATAATTCTGTGCTTTATGAGGTTTATTTTTTGAAGTAATTTTAGCATTAATTTGAATTTAGAAAATGGCCTCGACAGCATAAATTACACATGACTTACTAAGCGTTTATTTTAATCTACTTTCATTCAACTTTTAATTGTATTATTAGTCATTCCTTAATTGAGTTCTGTGATAAATTGAGTTTTGTTGCAACATTTTTTAATCCTTAAACTGCTTTTGCGTCGTAATTCGTATGAGAAGTTATTTCCTAATATTTACGTCACACTATTATTCCTAACTGTTTGTTTCAGGTATCGTTCAATAATTTGGAACAATAATATGCTAAAGGAGTTTCTTCACCTCTGTGGCACCTAGTGATAATATAATAAGTGAATGCAATTACGTTTTTCTGCCTGCTTGCATGAGAGCACATCTTTGCCTCGAGGTGATTTCTGTCCTGTAAAAACGGAATGAAATAAAGTACAACGATCGCAATTCTTATGACTAAATCGTCTTGTAATTCGTCGTTTGTATCAATTCTTTCATAAATTAATGATTTCTTGAAACCATAACTAAGTTTTATATTCTGTAAAATTCTGTAGACGTCTGTTGTAAAATAACAATTGAAGGGTGGACAGCACTAGTGGACTACTTGCATTTTTTCCCACGGGAAAAAATGCAAGTAGTCCACTAGTGCTGTCCACTCTTCATATAGTAAACTACTGGATCGTAATCGCCTCTGTCAGCGCTGTGTTAGCGACAGCACGGGAGTGGACTGCTTGCATTTTTTCCCGTGGAAAATATATTATATTTACCACGGGAAAAAAATGCAAGTAGTCCACTAGTGCTGTCCACCCTTCAATTACTGGCGTAATTTTCAGAGTCCAGGAAGGGATCTGCTATCATCTCTTCAGCCGCATCAGAGAAGAGCAACTCGCGGATTATCCTCTGCCTGAAATCCTGCGCACAAGGCTGGAGGAAATCGTGCTTCAAGTCAAAATCCTCAAGCTGGGCAAAGTGCAGCCCTTCTTACTGAAGCTTATGGAGGCTCCTGATCAAGATGTTATTGCCATGTCCATTAAGGTACCCGTATTTTTGACGTACCTTTCACGTCGATGTGCTCGTACTTTTAATCTGTCGCCTGTCTTTTATGGTGTTCCTGTATTTTCATCCTCTCCTTATAATACGCACAGTGCTTATGTATTTCTTGATACAGTAGCACTGGATAAGCCGTCGCTTACCTTTGTATGCGAACATGTATTCTTACAACTCATTTCTCAGTTTACTTAAAAATAGCTATTTGCAACAAAAAAATAGTGCAGAGATAGTTTATCTATTTTTTCTGACTTCTTCCATCAGTTATCTAACCCAAGGAACCTTTGTTAGCCATATGAAAGACCTTTGCTATCAGGGCTGGATCTCGCAACCTGCACTTGCGTGGCTCTAGTTGCAACACACTTAGCTTACGGCGGAATTAAGTTTAGTATTGTGCTCCATTTCTTACTAAGAATTTGCAGATCTATGTTACGTTTTCTGAAAGCAATTGACAGTGTCGTTCTCTGCAGCTGCTGGAGGCGATCAACGCACTAGACGAAGACGAGAATCTGACGCCACTGGGTTTCCATCTGGCTCGTCTGCCGGTAGACCCTCTGACGGGCCGTATGTTGCTCATGAGCTCAATTTTCTCCTGCGTCGACCCCGTGTTGACTGTCGCTGCGGTGCTCTCATTCAAGGAACCTTTCGTCATGCCTCTGGTTAGGAAATTGAATTTTGAACTTTTCTGTAACATTATATTTACATGCATTGAAATTGTGGTCGTAATGCGTATTGGATTATTTGAGTTCGAGCGACTTCAATTTGTAGAGAAAGTACTCATTTCTCACATACATTGGTCTAGCAATTGAAATCCAGTCGTACTTACTGATTTTTTATTGAAGTCTTCATGTACTGTATTGTGATATTGCGAAATTTAACTCCATCAGCCTTCCCTGAAAACTGGTAGTGTCTTGAGTACTGCAGATACAGCCACATTTCATAAGAAGCTGTTGTATGATTAGTTTTTGGTGACATTTCGGCTTAAATTTTCTTATTCCCTCGTTTTTTCTCGTAGAGATAACCGATGTACCATTTCGATGACCTTCAACGCTAATAAAGACGCTTATGCTTCTTTTCATTTATTTTCAGTGCAAAGGCACTTTTTCAAGCCCGTCCTTTACTTCGGCCCTGATTAATTTCAGTCTTTTAGCATCACAATCACTCCCTCGCCGAGCTCTTTGTCCTACCGTTGTGACTCCTCTTGCGATGTTTACGGTTAACGTGTGATGCCTCCCTTGCAGGGAAAGGAGAAATTGGTGGACGAAGTGAGGGCAAGGTTTGCTGGGAACACGTTCAGCGACCACCTCATGTACGTGAGAGTCTTTGATGCCTGGCGGGAGGTGCGCGGCAACAGCAACAGCTTCTGCTACAAGAATTTCTTGTCACCATCCGTCCTCCAGCAAATCAAGTACGTTGTCGTTGCCCAGCGCACGTTCATTTTATAATTTGTTCAAAACATTAACGAGAGACTTTATAATAATTTGATATTCAATTTCAATTCAATAATCGTATAATTTTCATTTATTTCTAGAAGTCCTTAGTAAAACTTCTCGCTCAGTTCTGTATTACTGCAGATAAGACATATTTACATGCCTGAGACATAAGACATGCCTGAGACATATTTACTTTTAAAAGAGAGATCTGTAATCAATATTTGGGTTCAGTTTAGCAATTGTATCGAGGAGTAAATGATATTTTTGTATTTTCTTGAATTCTCTCATTTTTATTTCTTTATTCCTAGGATTCCATGTTATTGAATGACAATAGAATTTTTGATCTACTGTATGGATACTTATATTATATTTGCTCCAAAACGAAACTGTGCATTATTTAATAACTAATTATTTTTAGAAAAAGCTAGCTTTCGATTTGTTGTTAAACCAGTTTCATGCGCAAATTAATTCTATAAATTAAGCTGTATTGTAGGGACAAAACAGTTTTTAAGGACGAAAAATTTTAGTTGTTCCACACTAAATAGAAATCTTGCAGCGTAATTACCCTTCCAATTTCTTTGATCGCGTTATTAAGTGTTACACTATTAGCTGAAATGAAACGGAGTTTATTACTAGAAGTTACACACCTACAGTGTTACGTAGAGCGTAATTTTGACAATTTATTTTCTGTTGGTGTTCAGGCGCATGCGCGATCAGTTCTTTGGCCTCCTAAAGGACCACAAGTTTGTGGCACCGGAAGTGCGAGATGGCTGTGACATTAAAGTCAACTACAACTCTGGCAATGTGGCCGTTGTGCGGGCCATCATTGCGTCAGGTCTGTACCCCAACGTGGCTTGTCTCAAACGCATTGACAACCAAAAATCAAATCGGCCTAGCATCATGAGGACCGCCGACCACAACAGGGTGCTCTTCCATCCCAAGTGTGTCAACGATAAAGCTAGAGTCTTCGAGTCACCGTGGATGGTGTTCCGAGAAAAGATCAAAATGAGCAGTGTAAGTCGTTTGTAGGGCTGATCGATGATGGAGACTGGTGTTAGGGTCCAGCTTTGGGCTTATCACACCGGCTCCTGCCACGCAATTTTGCTTTCGTTTGGGGTTGGAAATGCCGTGGTAGATCATGAGATTATTTGCTCAGTTTAGGTATGATTCATTTTGTGAAAACCAAATTTTCAAGAGCCCAGAGTTATGCGTTGATCAATAATTGAAGCAACTGAGTTACTGAAATGAACATTTTCCAATGCGGCATATGAATTCAATGCGTTAATTACCTATTTTATGTTATGCTCAGTGTTTACCTCCAGTCTTATGTGCTCAGGTGTTCCTGTTTGATGCGACCAACGTGCCCAATTACCCGTTGCTGTTGTTCGGTCAGAACCTCAAATACGTTGCAAGCGAAGGAGCCATCAACGTGGATGACTTCGTCAAAATCAGATGTTCTATTCAGGTGGCCGACGTCATTCGCAAGTTGAGGAGAGAGCTCGACTGTCTGCTGGAATACAAAATCAGCCATCCTGAGGTGACGTGTTGGGACCCGCAGAGCAAGGAAGGTAAATTGCTTAATGCCATCGTTGACCTCCTGTCCAGCGAGAAAGTGGATCCCTACCAACAGTGCGGCGCTCGGTGGGACGACGAGGATGAAGGACAAGATGAGTACCAAGAAGAGTATCCAACTTACCCTCGGTGAATTACGGCAGCTCGCAACGCAGCGGCTTTTTCCTTTCATGTGAATAATAGCTGAACTGCGAGATATCCTAGGTATATCTGTATAAAGTTCTTCTAGTATCTGGAAATGGATGTTTAGTTACCTAAATAAACGCATATTTGTATTAATGTTCTAATTCCTGCTTCATAACTACAATATTTTTTCCCAGTAAAACTAGTAAAGATTTTCCTACACGCTGATCTCAAAAATACGCGAGTCCAAGACTACGTCTCACGTCTCAAATTTTATTAGCTATTTTGAATTGAGGACTTTCTTAACAATTTGATCACTAGAAATTGTACACGCTGTCTCCACTCTTCCTAAAATTTAGCTTTAGAAATAAAATTGAACGCTGAATATGAACATGATTATGGTTTTATTCCTTGGCTTATTTATTTTTTTAACGCTAGGCAAAGATTCACAAAGTTGCTTTGTCTTGTTTACGTTGGTTCGTATGAATATTTGAAATCTATGCTCATTGTCTTCTTTTTGTAGTATGAGGTTTTCTTGAATGAGTGGTGGAGTGTATGAGCTCTGTCTTATTTATCTTTGTTTGAAGTTATTCAACTGTAATCTATTTCTGAATCTCGTATTCTGTTTTACTTAGTCCAGTTGCATGTTAAAATTTAGTGAGTCGTTGGGAGGCATGAGACCCAGAAATATTCCATCGTACATGTGTATAGATGTACGTGTGGATCCATAAATACTTCGAAAAAAATTTCTCTCTGTACTATTTTGTTCTATTTTTATTGCTGTTGTACTCGATATTTTCTACTTGATGTTTTCACAGTATTAAAAATGTAAGATAACTTATTTTTATTTCCCCATTTTTCCCTCTACTTCTAATCATGCTGCTCTTCACGGCTGGAAAATTTACGAGGACTTTTATAACCATCATTCACTTCGAAAGATCTCCTCACTCCGCTCACCCTACCATTGTGGTACATGAAAATGTACTTTAGGATAATTCTCATAACTCTGCTCATTATAGTACATGAAAATATACATTATACTGAGCTCAGTGCTGCTGCAGTGTTGGGCACTCGAACTAAAATCAACTATAAAAATGCATTATGATATCTGTAACACTGGTACATAATATTTGCATGAACTCGCTACATGCAAACCAAATTAAAATCTGTGTTGTGCGAGGTGTTGGGCTTGTAGTTGGACAACTGTCAGGACGGGGAAGTAAACTTCATACTTTTGTATTTTGGTATATGTATTTTTTTCATTTTTTTGTGCACAAATTGTAAGTACATTGAACGACTTTCTTTAATCATGTAATTCACTGGAACTTGTGAGATTGCAGTTGTAATTTTTCAATTTGACTCACAGAAAATTGTCTGAGCGTTTATTTACTTCAGCACTTCGTATCTTATTTTTATTATTTATGTTAAACATGTTATGACCTGTTCTATTAGTTCAAATTTGAAAATAAGTGATTGGAGCCTTGCACTTTTTTAATAATCACGTGTAAACGAGAGTTACTGTAGCGAGTTAGGCTTTAAAACTTTCTATTACGATTACATTAGAGTCAAATTCTGTGCGTCAATGTTGCACTTGGACTTACAATCGTAGAAATGAAATTCTATGAACCTATATGCTGAACATCACTAATTACTTATCTAATACTTCCGACTCACGAATTAACTTGGATTCTTTGGCGAATAAAATTTTACTTCACCCTTGACGTATCTACTCAATTGAACCATTTATAGTGAATTTCGCACTAGAATCTTTGCGCGTCTCCACCTTCACCTTAATTTTTTCTGTTATTTTTTTTTCTAAATTATCAAAACTTGATACTTAATGCTGTACACACAGAATGGGATAATTCAAGAGAAAACGATTAAAGTTTCATGAGATTTATTTATAAAGTTGCTTTGTTTATTATCATGCAATTGCGTTACACACAAAAGTCCATAACACCTGCAACCTGGTCCCGTACTACCATACACGCAACACCGCCGCCTTGTGCTGCGATAATACAGGTTGCGACAATAAAATTTCCTATTTTTAAAGAAAGTTCCTTCCAGAAAAAGGAAGTTATTCTGCCGCAACCTGTAAAATAAACTTTTTATAAACTTATGAGCTGACCAGCACAATTTTCAATTCCTACAGTATTTATTGTTTTCTTAAACGAGCCATCGAGAAATTTCTCGGCTTAATACGTAGCTTGTCGTAAGTCAATTCATTGAAAACATTTTCCAATTTAGGTCTTCAGACTTTTCAAAACCAGTGTCACATAGACGGTCATATCACATGGTGTCGTGTCACTTTCTAGAAATGTCATCTTACAGAGCTGATTACTAATGAATATTTACAAATACTTTATTTAGCTCTGTTGTTGGAAGCTTAGGAAGTTTAAACGTTATACGTTGAAGTATTTCTACATTGATTTTTGAGTCGCGTTGTTGAAACAACTAATTTCAATGGCAGTGGCCTCCTTCCTGTTGTATGAGGGCAAGATCTAAATTATAATGTCTTCAACAAATGAAAATCACTCCTACAATTTAATCAGGATTGTGTTCAGTTGACCTTAAGGCCATTAACTGTTATGCTTTTCTACAATATAGTTAATATAGATATTTATTCTTTAGAATGCTAACGAGAGGTAGTACTGCAATACGTATAATAAGCATAGTTGATAAAAAACGGGTTTTGAATAGCAACCATTGACTAGTTTTAAAAGCTGATCTGCTCGCTACCTCAACTGCAGGAGAAACTAATTGTTATATTCTACAACCAAAAATTAATGGGTATATTAACCTCCAGAGCGGCTTAGTCTTCTCTAAACTGCGAACGAATGATATCTATGAGCACAATAATAAATCAATTAAAGATAATGACATAACGACTCTATGGATGCATTGTTTAACAAGGTATCTCTGAATTATATAAACAGGTTTGAAAAAGAAGAAATAATATCTCACCTTTTTGATACTTAATTTTCTAAAATTTGATGTTATTTTCTTTAATAAAACTCCTTTGGCTCGTATATACGTCAATAAACACTGAAACCAAACGAAAATACATGATTAATCGGCAGTCAAAGAGTGAGTACATTTTTTGGGACTCCCTGCGTTGAAAAGAACAGTAAATGAGTTATTTATAAGCCATATACCATGCAATTATTTGAAGGTGTTTATGAAAAGTTACTTTAATTTGTTTCTAACATTACTATAGTTCTAAAAAGAATGAACTTTGTACAAATATATCTAAGAGATGAGCATTGCCTCACCATAACTCCTGTTCTCGCCACTGATGGTTTTCATTTATTTCTTCAACAACAAAGGGCAAAATTTGCCCCAATAAATAATGTTACTTCTAATTTATACAAATATTGAGCAAAGACTGCGTCATTTTAAAAAAAATCGTCATTTGTTCTTTTAAAGATTAATTCAATTAAATTTTGTCGCGTTTCGGAACAATTATTAAATCACCGATCGGATATTCAGATTGCAAAATTAAATCAATCATTGTCCTGTTTTTGCAAATACTACGCAAATACTATCACTTATGCTAAAACTCACAAGTGATAAATAACAATTATTCAAGTCGATTTCATTAGTAACAATGAATAAATAAGTAGTATATACGTGAGAATAAAGTTAATCTGATACACCCATTGGATTATCAATGCCTTCTGTGGGCTGTTTGAAGCCTCGGATGAAATCAAGGTAATGTTCCTTGAGCAAAGGATCCTGGGGGCCCCACTCCTGTGAGGGCTTGAATAATCTCTTCACGGACTCGAGGAAAGACACTTCAGGACACTTGTACAAACCCACCACGAAGAAGACAGGTACCATTGCGATGGCGAGTAGTGTAAGAAGCAGACCAAATACTGTGAAAGAGAGGATGGAATAGATTGGTAATATATTCAATGCCTTTATTCTTTGAGACCTAATTTTGTTAATTTTTCAACTAAAGAAAATCTAGGGGAACTGGGTGCTATTGCGAATTTGGATAGATAGAAAAAGGTTTTGTTTGTCTGCATTTCACGAGTCTTCTTGCTGATAACAACGGGGCATGAGAAATAGGTTAAAAATTAATTCAACTATGTACTGTATACATATGATTAAATTCTAAGGAAAAAAAGCATGAGACAAATGCATCAATGCAAGTAAAGATTAAAAACATGAAAACATTTCTCCCAGAACAGGAATGAATGTGTTTCACTTTCCAACGACAAGCAGCTTCTCTGCTAGACCTGTGCAGAGAAGATTCGTAAGGAAACACAAACTAGTTTAGAAGTAAAAGAGATCGTTGCCAGTTACCAACCATTAGCGCCGGTGCCAAAGACGTACGTCCCGTGAGTGAGAGGCTTAGCAACGGCGAGGGTATAGCAGAGAATGACGACAAGGGAGATAGGTATGATGCCGGCCCAACAAATTTTCCAGTACCACCCTGTCTTGCGGTCCAGCATGAACTCAATGTCCTTGCAAAACCTCTTGATGCCGTACACCCACTGAACAGCGATCACTTCCAGGGCCGCCAAGATGAATATGATGAAACCCTGGTGGGGAGAAGAAGTCAAGGGTAGTGTGCAGTGCAGGGATCAAAAGTACAAAGATCGCAAGAAATTTTAAAGAATGTTTCAAGTATGACTCTGCGTAAGCTGAAAGTCATCAAATAGTAAATGCCAAGCATTAAAACGTGAATTATAAAAATACATGATCAATGATACAGAGACATTTTGATTGCTTTTTACGCTAGTTTATTTTATATATTCCAGAATTTCACCGTTCAATTAAAGCTAAAATCTGTCGTTATTTATAAAGAGGAGAATGAATGAATTTTAAGGTATTGCAAAAGCGATTTCTTCTACATCTCACTACGCTTTTAGTCTTCATATATGAAAAAAATATTTGCGTATTTTTATCATTCTCCTAATCTTAAAAAGCTGGTTCAAATTCTTAATTGTAGCTCATATTTTATTAATTTTCCAACAACTATTGTTGGTGCACTCACTCCTCCAAAGTAATCGATGAGTGTTAGGATGTACTGCCCCTGTGGAGTCACGTAGAAAAGTCCCAGAAGAAAACCAACGAGGCTGACGCCCAAAGTCACGTAAGGTTTCTTCAAGTTGGGAAACTCATCACAAATGATAGTGATGACACACCCAGTCAACGCAGAGGCACTTCCGACTCCCAGGGTGAAGAGCATCAAGAAGAAGAGCACTGCGAAGAACTGAGGAGCCCAAGTAAAGCGAGCGAGAACGTCGGGGTAGCTGATGAAAGCAAGGGATGTTCCTCCTTCCTTGATTACCTCCGACACTGGCACACCGAGCTGGTGAGCTAGATGCCCTAAAATGGAGAATATCGTGAACCCAGCGAGTAGGGAGGTGAAAGTATCGGTTATCGAGATGATGGTAGAGTCGCGGTACACGTTGTGACGGAAGCCATTGTATGAAGCGAACATTGTGATGGACCCAAAACCTACACTCAAACTGAAGAAGGACTGAGAAACTGCTGCGTACCACACCTGAAAATAGATACAACAAACTGAATTACTCGCGAAAAATGAATGTTAAAAGACTTGCAGGAAAGTTTGAGAAAACTGTTTCACTCGATGATAAAAAGAGGTAAATTCTTTTATTTCTCCGATAATTCATCTATGAGTATCAATACGATTACCGTGCATATAAGCGGTTGAATTGGCCTTTTATATTTTACTATACAACTACAATTTATGTCACTACTGGTGTAAAAGGTTACCTTTATCAGGATAGTGAAGAAAAGCTACAAATCTAATAGTTTTCTTGTTCAATAATAGTTGTGCAAAACAGTTTGGGATCAAAATTTTTTACCACACAAGACAACAATTTGAAGAGAAGTTCTGCTAATTATTCTCCATTGTACGTACATTAGTTCCTAAAACAATTTACCTTTTTGATCTGATTGAGAAAAACGAATCACGTACGATCGTGCATCTGCAAATTCAATTTAAAACGAAAAACTCTTTCGAAAGAAATAAACTCACGTCGAGTTCGAGGAGCTTATGCCACTGAGGCGTGATGAAGAACAGAATTCCTTCCTCTGCCCCTGGCAGAGTAACTCCTCTGATGAGGAGGATGAACAAAACTAGGTACGGGAACAGGGCCGTGAAGTAAGCCACTTTTCCTGAACTGGCAACTCCCTTCACAAGCACCACGAACAGGACGAGCCAGGAGAACAAGAGGCACAGAGACAGCCGCCATTCAGGGGCTTCGATTCCGTGGTCCAGTCCGTCAGGAGATATTCTGAGCACCTCCAGGCTGAAGGTTTGGTAACGTCAAATGAAAACCGAAATAATGGAGAGAATTGTCACATTGAACTTTGCAGGCTGATGGTTTAAGGTAAAATTAAAATCCGAATAACCAAGAGAACTGTCATACTGAACTTTGAAGGCTGAGGGCTTGGTAAAGTCAAGTTATAATTCAAATAACCAAAAGAATTGTCATACTGAAATCTGTTTCACGTGCAAGCTACTTACAGGATTTACTGTTAACCTAAGCAATAGTTTATTGTGTCAATGTAAGCGATGGGCATAGCAATACTCGAACAGTTTAGAAAGCGTGAAGAAAAATATTGGAGTATTTAATTTTTTTTAAAGAAATATTGCCGAATACAGTTCTATTTTGCTTTGCGCAATAATGTTAGCTTCGTTGCACAGAAAATTAAATACTGAATGAAAGCGAGAAAGAAAAAACAATTAGTCCAATATCGTTGATGCCTAAAATATTCAACCTTGGATTTCACAGCGTGGGGGAGAGTAGAAAATATACAACGCGAAGGAGAGTACAAAAGAAAAGTACACAGCGTGGGTGAGATTAGAAAAGTACAGAGCGTGGGGGAGAGTAGAAAATACACAGCACGGAGAGTAGAAAAGTACACAGAGTGTATTACAGTAGAAAAGTACACAGTGTGGGGGAGAGTAGACAATTACTGAGCGTGGAGAAGAGTAGATAAGTACACGGTGTGGGGGAGAGTAGACAATTACTGAGCGTGGAGAAGAGTAGATAAGTACACGGCGTGGAGGAGAGTAGAAAAGTACACAGCTTGGAAGCAGACACAGTCATGTTGCATGAAGCGCATTGTGTTGGTAAACAATTTCCCGATCCTTTTGTGTGAGCTTGTCCGTACACTAAATGCGTGCACACCTTTGAGATCGTGTAACGAGCTCTAACAATTGGTATCTCTACAATATATTTACCCATACCAATAATTCATGTGCAAGTAGTATTCATCACATGTTTAAGTATCGTATGTGGTTCAATTAATTTGCATGAAGAGCTGTCTATGTATATAAGGTATACATGAGTCATGAACAATTTTGAAAGCAGTTTCACATTTCGTTGATGAAGAAAACACGTCCCTGATAAATCTCCGATGATCGTCGTGACAAAAGGAAGCCCAACGCGGAAATTTAATTGCAATACTTCATGAGCTTCTCCCTACGCACGTTCTTTTGTTCTTAGATTAGTGTTCCGTAACTCACTTGAAGTACTCATCACTAGATGACTTGAAATCGTGTTTTTCGAGAAGAGAGACGTTGGCCATGGTTCCTACACAGTCGGCCGTCGACCAGTTGCCACAGGTCGCCCACGGGAGAGAACTATTGAAAGATCCGATGAAGTAGAAGACTGTAAGGGCCATCAGAGAGACGTAATACGTAACCACAGACCACGTGGCGATGGCCTGCCCGTACCCGATACCTGTCGGGGGAAACAAAGAAATTTTGTGAAAAACTATTATGCGTATTTTTGATCATTGTCCAGTAGCCTCTACCGAAGCAAATCTACAAGAAAGTGCAAAATCATTTTTCTAGGAATGATAGTTTTGACTAAGATAGATATATCATGTTGAGTTCAAATATAATGAACTAAACATCTGTATGAAAAATCATGTATGCATCTCAGATGCACGATATAGATCACATACGAGTACATTGGTCACAAGAACACTATTTTGTACAGTATGAGAATCTTGTTCTCATAAATGTTTTGGAAATATGCCTTTATGGACTCTTAAAATAATTTTATTTATTTCCTAAAAACTTCCCTGATGTCAACAAGTATTGCAAACTTTAACAGTAAGTAGAAAGTGTCATATTACTATTCCACGACTAGCTTTATCGAGTTCAGAAACGGTATACCCTACTTCGGACTGCATTTACTGTGGGAAGTCCATTGACTCTTCATTTTATTCTTTCCCTAAGAGGTTAGAAAATTATACATTCCTCACCTTTGAAAGCTGGCGACATCTCCCACACTTTAACAGAACCCCTGGAAGCGAACTGGCCGAGACAGAGTTCCATGTAGTAGAGGGGCTTGCCTATGAAGATGAGCACCACGATGTAGGGGATGAGAAAGGCACCTCCTCCGTTCTCGTAGGCCACGAAGGGGAACCTCCAAATGTTCCCCAACCCCACGGACATGGCCACGCACGACAGCAGGAACTCGATGGGGTTACCCCACTGTTCTCTGGAGCTTCCATCACCATTCTGAGTGAGAAGAAATGAGCTGTCATTGAAATAATGCACATTTCCCAATAAACGGTTCCAATCGTAAACGTAAATGACTGGGGCTTTGAATATTTTAACATCCTGCTACGGGATATCATTTTGTGAACTGGAAAATCACCCTTTGCACAAATGCTGAACAATCAAAGTAATAAATTGATAATGATAACAATGGTTTTATTTATGTAGCAGTTTTTCAACTACGTTATCACAGTTCAAATAGAAATCGATCTAAATATCGATCGATTGGTCACGGTATTGTCTTTCATATTATGAACAGACCTGCTTTCATTTATTGAACTGAAGATAATTTTGCATAAAAAGATTACGACGATAATTTCAGGAAGTAAGTGAAAGTGAAAATAACTACTAGCACAATAGGGTTCGATTTCGCTTCATAGCTTTTTTGAAACTTCGAATTCCATTGATACTTTTTAGTATGAAAATTGTATTTTTTCTAAATAAACAATTTAACGCTGTAACAGTATATTTTTGAATGCATTTAACTATTCTACACTTGTTGAGTTGTTCATGTTGTACTTGAAATCCAAGCAATAGAAAGTAGCAAACATTAAGCATACACCAAGCAACGCTTCTGGTTACGTACAGTAATAGATTTTAATCTTCCTCTACAAATAAGTGAAATAAATTGAACAGCACTCAACTACAAATAATTATTGATCTATTAACTTTAAAAGAGAAGTAATCGTTTTCAATCGGCAGACTAAGTGATCTATGCATACTATACCAATTCTCGTCCGCTCAATGGACCTTCTAACATATTATAAACCTCAAGTTTTCCACATCGCGAGTAGTATTTTCACTTGAAGCTGTTTGATACTTTACTTTAGGTACATATCGTGCTAATTTTAAGTTTTACTTGCCGTTTTACGAAATTCAGCACTACAATGATATTCATAAAATATATACTACTTGTGGATGCGAAAACTAACAAGTAGGCTTTAAAAACCCATATGATGCTTCGTAAGTCAGCTTTGATGGAAATATGTATTTCGTTTCTTACAATTTTTCTTCTTCTAGGTAATTATTATGCATTGATTATTTTTGAGCTTAAATTCACACACTGATGAAGCTTTAATTCCATTTTAAGAACTTTTACTGCATACTACTGTAGCTATACCTTGTAATGGAGGACGGTGATAGTTATGGACGTCGCTGTACAAATGATACGTACATGTCAATATAGTATCTCCTACACAATTGGCTTAATCGATTGTAAATACAAGGCTGAGAATTACATACATGGTATAGCATATTTTTTTGTCAGAGTTACTGAATGTTCAAAAGTTTTTTACACAATGCAAGCATTTCAGGAGTACGTAGAAAATTATTAAGTCAAAGCACCAATTTTGCATTAGAGTGATGCGCGGTGAATATTCCTCGTTGCGTAAAGCGTACTCGATTTCCAAGCCTTGCATCCTTTTCTTTGTAATGTTCTATCTCAGGAATTTTAAAAAACTAAAATACATCACTAAACTTTTGAATTTCCCTTTGTATACATCATAACTGAAATTACATAATTTTAGTTGGATTTTAAAACCATGAGTCAAAATAGGTAGCGATGGGTCATAGGGAGAGAGAGATGCTACCTTCAAGTAAGATGTATATGTCTATTCATGAAATAGGAAAATGGTTCACGTACATTGAGTACAGATAACGTCCACGTGAGCAGCTATGGCTCTTACTTCATCAAATGACTTCTTATTATTAAACTGCAACCATTAAATCACTCCATTGTGATTCACCATCAATGTTTTTCACCAAAAAACTAATACTTGGCATGTCATTTGTTTTCAAGTTTGGTTAACTTTGCTTTGCAGCATTTTCAGATTAAGTGTCATGGATTTTTTCTTTGCCATGGGTTAAAAAACCCAGCTCAGTGATTGCTGCTATCATGGGTGTCCTACAGGTGACAATAACAGTTTCTCAAATCTAAATGAAAAATAAGCAAACGAACGTTTACTTAAAATGTAGCTTTGTATGCTCCTAATATTGGTTCGTTCGTTTAAATTCTTGAGATAACGAAAATCTATGATCAAATGTTGCACTCTAGAAATACACATATGAGGACTTACACATATGCTAATGACTGCATTTATTTCTGCTTTAGAATATATAGACACCGCAACCGGACGCAGACCTTAGTAACAAATGTCGGCTGCGCTGAAAAAAGACCGATGCTTACATGGAATGATAATGCTTTTTATTCATACTTGATATGAAAAGTTGCCATTTATACTATCATCGGTAATATCGTCATTTCAAATTTAACACATGTATAAGTACTTCACAACAGTAATAAGAGTTGAGTACCTATTAGATTGGTAGCAGAAAAGAACACGTCTATACAACAAAACATAATGAGATAGATACTCACTTCCAAGTCTGTCTTGTCTTTATCAGGTTTGTCGGAGTTGTGGCTTCTTGTCGATCCATAATTTGAAGAAGAAATGTCTGCCTGCTCAGAAACATGAAAAATGTACTTCACAAAGTTCAGTTTTTTCTGAACAATTACAGTTACCATGAAGTTTCACGGAGCGTGAGTTAAGAGATCACGTCATAATATTAGAAGATAAATGTTCGCATAAAATCAACAGCGTTTGTGACTGTTACTTGAGAAAAAAGTCTTCTAAATCTGCTCAAAGACATAGTAGTTCTGTTCTACAGGGTGCAGCGACATAATTTCCTTTTTTACCTTTCAAAAAAAGATGAAAAAAGAAAGTTATGTGGTCATATCCTACATATTCAAGTTACGATGTACCAGTAAACGAGAAATGCATTTGACATCGTACGTTTGGTCTAATATTTCCTGTATTTACACTAAATCAATGGAAAACAATATATTCATATTAAACTCCATAAATATTTACTTTGAATATTTACTAGACCTACAACTACAACTCAATGAAGCCAGAAAAACAGTCAAGATATAAGTTCAATTTACGTAACGAAAATTGCTTTTCTCATATTTTATCACAGCTCAGGTCTGGCGTATGTTAATTAGCATCAATGAAATTTTGAGTTTTATTGTTGACTTTGCTCTGTAAATAAAGTAAAGGTAAATAATAATTTTTGGGCTTGAATTATCTCGCATGTCATAACTCGGGCAATCACACAATAGCAAAATTAAGTTTCATCAAATTTACCTTTCGCCATAACAATTTTGTGAAATTGGAAGTTAAAATATTATAGCTCAATATTTACGATAAGACTTGATCAATAATGAATAATTACAAATATTTTAAGAACCAGGTTACAAATTATGTAACAAATATGTTAAAGTTTCATAGCTCAATAGTTTCGATAAGATTTAATCTATGATGCACAATGAACATCATCTAAAAATAAGATAATTACTAATTATCATTGATTTATATATAGCAATAAACATCAAATTTATGTATGCACGACAATTGAGTTTGAAAAATCATAAGTTAAATTTTACACAACTTGAAGCTAAGTGTACAATATTCAAATCCGTTTATTGTGAATAATTTTGAGACAGTAAATGATAATTATTTTACTATGCCACCAAATCAGTAGAACCTGTTCGATCTAATGCATTTTTATGAAAACCAGGTTATTTTTCCAATATAATTTTGATTTATTACCACTAGTTAGTCTTTAATTAACAGCGAAACTCACCCCTCCTCTCCAAAATGTGAGTTTTTCCATTATTCCACTAATGGGCTTCTTCATTTTGTAAAATATATGATAAATTTATTTTCAAAAGAGCTGCGAATAAATTTACAATCTTGTATAAATAAATTGCACTCTGCAAAACACAATATTTTATTTGTGATTGCGAACTCTACTGTGGGTACTTTTGTTAATGACTGACTACGATAATCTGTATCCAATTGTAGCATTCAAAGTCACTCGGCTACAGGCGTAGTATCGGCTGGGCAAAGCAAGGCTGCTTTAGTCTCGACCACTGCTCACATGCCACTAACCTGTCCTGTGAGCCTCGATCCCCTTTATATATTTTTTTCCGGATGCTACGTGCGGGTGTTTACTACTGCATCCTTTTCATCCTTATTGCTTAAAAGTGCAATTACCTCTCATTTCAACAACTTCTATTGAAAAAATTCAATATTGGGTAATTGTACTGCAAAGACGTGGTTGTTGTATGAATAATATTTTGATGTTGGAGATTGAATAAACTGTGTGCATGTGCATGACGACTGCAGATGTTGTATCTACAACACAGTACAAAGAAGGCTGAGGACTGTGTTGGGACGTTCCTTTGATTAAACAGTCGAGAAAGCATGTTCAACTCCTTCCTCTTGATGTTGTATGATTGTCACAGTAAATCCTTGATGACTTTCAATTGAATCATAATGTTAGTTTAAGTGTGCTGAGATGCCTGGAACAAAATTGGTGTTGCTTTGTTGTGTTGTGTTGTCTTGTGTGTTTGCTCACCTCGCTTTAAATTAAAACAAAAGAACAGAAGCGGAGTAAATAAGTACAGTAGAAGCACAAGCTTCCGGAATTTGTTCATACATAAATTCTGGGTGCTGCTGCAGTGGTGCGAATTTTCATCACTAATTAAAAATTTCTGAATGACGAAAGTTCTAAAAGAAAAGTTCTGGATTTCCAAATAAAAAATTCGAATTTGAAACATTCGATCAAATTCTTTTACAAATCATTGTGAACTCCCAAATTAATAAAACATACATGATCCTTTTAAACGCAGCAAATCATGTATATTGTATTACACGTTGAAAATCTGTCATAACAAAACTGCTGACATTCGTCAATGAAACTACTATACTGTACGCACTAGCTTTGTGTACTACGAATTTTAAGATTTCTTTGTTTAATGACTGCGTGCAAAAATGAATCCATCTTTCGTTTTCACTTCGGAATGACAGTTCACACTAAGATATGAAATAAACCTGCAGACATACAGTGTGTTATATCAGTTTTGTACGTTCAATCTAGCTCTGTTTATTCAACAGTTCACCCGAACACGCTTCCTATGCCAGTAAAAAATTATGCAAATTTCCGAATGTGCAAATGTCTACGTTCGGTCTACGCATTTATTTACCTTGATGAGCCTTGTAGTGTCAACTACGCTAAACAACAAGGTGTCCATTCAAAAGAATAATTTGAAGTATTTATTCACCCTTTTTCTAAGTGTTGAGCCCTTTGGTTCGATCCTATTCAGAAGTAGTAAATAAAGAAGTAAAAGAAACAATCGGTAAGCAAAATACTGATGTATTTGAATACGTTATCGAAATCGATTACTAACATTTAGCTGTGATTAATTTACTCAAAGGTTTCAATTTTCGTGATACGTTTAACACGATCGTCACCCTCCCTCAACTTTATTACTTTTTACAGGATTGTTTTGGTTTAATTAAATTACGTTAGAAATTAATTATTGAAACTACAGGAAGAATGAAATTACGATAGGAATCTAAGAGTAGCATAATTTTGCCTTTGAAAAATATTTCGAAGATTCATTAGTGACAATATCAATCTATTCCTACTTTTGGAGTACAGGGGAATAATGTCCTCGAATATATTTGTGAATAGTCTTTGTGAGCAATTAGTCTCCACAATATTCTAGGGCATAATAAACCAAGAAATCGATATATGATAGAATAACTTGGTCAGTAGTGGTGAGCATCGATTAATTCACATAAAAAATAAGGAAAAAAACAGACGAGACGTTCGGGACAGTAAATAGTGGTTGTAAGATCATGTGAAGAGTTGAAGGGTCTTGAACTATTGAACCATTTTTCTACGCAAATTACAATAGGATACTAAATGTCAGATCATAACGACGGCACTCTTACTTAATTTACATTTTTACCTTGATACACAAAAAAACCTTTATTGACAATTTTCAGCCTAAGTTAAACGAAGATTCTAAAGTTGTGATCTAAATTGTATCTCAAAGTTTGATGCTGTTCGCTCTTTTTCAAAAACTGCCCCCTTCAAAAAAAATTACTTACGAACCAAAAATGTATTGCAAAAATCCTTGCTCTTTTCTGATCCTATTCTTGAGTTCTACGAAAATCGTGACTATTCTGTCGTATCCTGTGGGAGTTTTCCGTCTGCCGATGACTCATTCAAGTCAGAAACTCATGTATTCTGGAACGCATAATTTCCAAAAAAGTCAGTACGTTGCGCCGTGACTCACCTGTATGACAGCTCAGCCCTTTAAATAAAGCTTACTTTCATTGAAGCCGAACGTTTCCACTCCGGAATTCCCTTCGATTTAATTGAGGCAAGAATTACATCAAAGCGTTCATGTAGAGTGTTCTTGTTTTTGACTAGTAAAGTCTGCTAACGTTCTATATTCGTTATAAGCAGCATCTATACTTATTTTTTAAAGGAATAGTGTGAACTACATCCACTTTTTGCCAGTAATTGATGCCCTTTGTGAGAGTGGTAAAAAAAGTTCTGGGTTGGTTCTAAACACAAAGTTTGGTACGTTTTTCTTCCAGAACAGTGACCTGACCAACACAGCTGTAAATCCTAGGATGCAAATAATGAAGATAATTGTAATAAATTACTTATACATGGTTTTTCGTAGTTCGTTATTTGTTTCAAACTTTCGAAATTGATGATGTCAACTTGCAGCAGGGATAGGTTAATTAAAAATAGGATAAAATAGCAAAGATATGCTAATCCACTTAAATTTTAACTATAAATTCATTGACGCCCTAGTTGTCAAAATCCAAAACCTTTTGAATGCAACCTACTACTCACACAAAAACTGACCAGGGTAGTTGCATCTCAATGGATGACGTCATGGAACTTGTTTACAGAGCGGGTGTCCCACAGGGCACAAATCTGGGCCTGCTGCCAATACGCTTCCTGGTAGTACGTAAGAGTAGAGCAAGGTTAATTTCCTGCAAGCAAAGTGCCCGTTTCAGTCACAATTTCCCTAAGAGAAACTTATGATTTCCTATTGATACGTTTGTAGCTCAACCTAAGGGGTACATGCATGACGAGGAAATGTCCTCGAAATTTAAACATGAATGGATACGAGCATAGGCTCTATGATGAACTAATTTTAACACAGTTTTCTGTATTCAAGGATAAATTTTGATATTTTTCCAATTTTAGACAACAAAATAAGGTAACAATACTCTACTGAAGTTATTTTCCTGAATAACCTTTTGAAAATTCATTTTGTAATTTTTAACTTTTTGGGTTTTGAAGTTATAAAAGACTTTCTTTTCCATAGAAGTTGATCCATGCCTTTTAAAACTTACCCTCTTAGATGCCTCAGCCTTGTTGAGAATGGATGGGTTTCAATCTCATTGCATGTAAATTGAAAGTGAGAACTTCTAGGAAAGAATGAATGAATACTTCGATTCACTTCAAGAACCGGAAGGATATCGCATGCGAAGTAAATAGAAATCTTACCACGCGTTCTTATAAAAACCTTATTATTTTAGGGTGAATTAATATAGCTATTTCGATAACATCAAGCTTTTGAGGACAAAATATTCACCCCACTGTAGTTGTTCTCCTGCCAAATTCCTCACAATGATACACTTCTATGTATTAGTATTTCCCTCTTGAATTCCCGTCTATACTCATTCTTTAGATACCAAACACGTCTGTGAAAGTAGGGGGTCTTGCAATGCCCTGAGAATCCCATCTTAAAGAAATAGTTTGTCTTCTTCGAAGTCGTATCCAAGAATTCCTAAGCAAGTGAAAAACGTAGCTGTTGTTCACGAACACCGGTTGGCTTGATGTGAATGTTAAGTCATTATTTGGCTATACCAATGTGATGACTTCAACATGATGCTTGTTATTCGAAATGTGTTTTCCTTGCTATAGCTTAAAATCCATTTGTAATTAACAAGACTCGGCAGAAAATTTAACGAATAGTCTTGACATCCCACAGCTAGCTGAAAATCCTAAAACGTTGTCTAACATTTGAACGTTTTTTAATTTGTTTACCTATTTTCTGAATAACTTTCATGGTAACTGTTATAAAATAATTTAAGAAAATGCGTTTCAATGTTCATTCTTATCCATTACTATTGATGATTGAAGTCTAAAGCAATTTTATAGAATAAAACGAATAAAAATTCCAGACATCTCAATCTTTGACCAAACATATGCCATTTTAGTTGGGTATGATTTCAATTTCTAAAATTCTTTGTATGTGAATACATTGAAAATAAACAAACAAATATGTATTATAATTTTAAAAAGTTTCAGTTAATACTACTTGATCATGTGGTAAATTTACAAATAATGTAAATCTGACCTATATATTTATAAATGATACCTCTACCTTTTTCCATACGAGCTGTGACTTGCCGATGATAGATTGCAAAGACGTGTTTAACTGAGTTTCAGCACATCCGGTAACACAAACAAGATTACAAGTTTTCCTGTTTCCTTTACATGTGTTTTCGTACACACTGGAGTAGGATCCGTTTGCATTCTGCCCTCCACGAGTACAAGAATCAGGTAATAATCAAAATTAAACAATGCCTTCCACCAAGTAACTAAATTTCAGTATTTTTTCTTTAATGAGACTACAATATTTGATGCATCATACCTCACGAACATTTACACTTTGCATTATTGTGAAATTTAAGTCCCGTTGAACGCATTAAATTTTACGCTGTGAATTACACCGACAGTAACTTAAAATTATCCTTAGTTTGAGAAGTTTTTGAAGTAAACCAATTGGTGTGGGACGACGACAAGCTAGAGAAACATGATTGGTTGCATGTATTGAATGTGTTTCTTCAATGTATCTAATAAATTCTCTGCTATCCCTTTTTCAGTTCAATTGCAGAACATTCCTAACTTAAAGCAAAGATACCATTACAAAGATAGTGCAACACATGATTTGCATGATTTGATGTTTTTGGTCTCGTACGCTCACACGTAGATGACTAGGTTACTTGTTGGATAATTTCTTCCTGTACCAAGTCTCTGAGTAATTTTTCAGCCTCACACTGCTCTTCAACTTTACATTGATACCGTTATCAAAACTCAAAATTAAATTGAGTTATTAAAATGACGTATATGAGGGCATCAAGAGAAGCTATTTATTACTACCTTCAAAATTATCACCAAACATGTCTATACCAGAAAGGGTTCAGGATTAAAAATTCAGAATATTTATAGAATAAAGCAACCGATTCAATTTTTACGACAACGCTTTAAAGAGAATTACCATGGCAAAATATCTGCTTTCAGTACGACGTACTCTCACTTTCAAGTTCCAATCGTGTATTATCCTCATACACTTCCGAAACTAGTCTCTATATCCTTTTATCGTAAAGCTTTACTTGAACATAAAGAGACACAACATTTCCTGTCCTGATGGATTCAAATCTTTTTCATTGCCTTGACTGTGTCTATGAGTAAAGAATATGTTGTCTCTGACATCACTGACCAAGTGTCCTGCGGAAAGTTTTGTCTACTATGCGCTGTATTTCTGGGCACTTTATAAAACTGCAAGGCTTGACTTACTGTTTCTGAGGATTTAAACTGCTTGAAGAATAAGTTAGACAGCATCTCAAATAATTGGCACTAATATTTCATTTACGTAAAAATCTACAGAGGTTTGAATGGAACAGAACAAAATAAGGTAATAAGAACGAGTCGTTTGGTCTATTTTTGTGCTGCTACCCAAACCACATGCTGTCTAAAATCATGGCATCAATCACGCTCATACACCTCAATCACACAAGTCATTTCAATCACGTACACGCACTGTACTCACACACAGGCATTTTAGTTGTGCACATGTACCACAATCATACACAGGCCCCAAAAGTTAGGGATACAGATACAGTACGTTACACTGCTGGGAAATTCCTTCTCCAATATTTGTCGAAACGATTTTGGAATGAGTTCACAGTGCCAGCAAAAACTATGTTTTCGGGCACCTGGTTTCAAGTTTCAGCAATTCTAACTAAAAAGAAGTTTAGAGCTTGGGATATATTGAAATTTCTTATTATTAGTTTTTTGTCGTTATTTCTGTTTTGTACAATATCGCCTTTGTCGAAAAGCCCTTCCAGGGTAACATCGTTAAGACCATTGAGATACTTATTGGCCTCAATGAGTTGTCCTCACAATCTTTTCGCTTTTCTTTCGTAGCTGAAATTGAGGAGTCCAGGAATAATTTATCTTTTCTTTACGCTAAATTTTCTCCTTTTTATTAATACACTGTCGTACGGTAGGAGATCAATTTTGTACTGTATATTCAAGATGTGGTTGGACTAGCGATTTATAGAGCAGTAATATTATATTTTTGCCGCGTATCCAAAGTTTCTTGCAATGCAACTAAGTATCCTGTTAGCATTTTTTACCCTTTTTCCACACGTTTTTCATACATGAGATTGTCAGTAAAAGTAACAATAAAGATCGCTTTGCTATTGTGCTGCTTCAATAGGTATGTCATTTCCGTGTGTTCGAAATGGTGAAACATGCATAGCTGAATATAAATCGACGTGATCATCTGCCAGGTTTTGGTCCATTGAAGTAAATTGAGGAATTCTATATTTTTGGAGTCTTTCTTAGTACTATAATACAGGATAATTCCATACCTTCAACGAAAATCTTTTTATTTTCATATAAAAATTTAAAGTAACATACTACAAAGCTTTGAGCCTGAGGAAATGTTATTTGAAATGTATATAATTTATTCACTGAGTAGGAGAACATCCGAGACGAAAACAATGAAGAGCAGAATCTACGTAAGTTTAAAATATAACTATTGAAAATGCACATATGCACTCGTACATGCTAGAAATGTTTTCCAAAGTTTCCTTCATGTCTCCGTTTAACACAACTGAAAAAGGCTAGTTTTTAAATGGTCTTCACCATTACATTTGCCATTAAAATGCTCATAAATATAAAATGCTCGTAATAAATACAAAATCAGAACCGGATAGAACACCAAAAATAACTCGTAGAGGAAAACTCATATATGAATTCTTACATCTATATTCTAAACAGATTGGAATGAGAATATAGGAGGAGGTCAGGAGTCGTTCATTCCTTCTGCTATTTCTACCTGACATTAAATATAAAACAACAAATTATGTTAAATGGCAAGGATGCTGAACTGCAAATGTTATAGTGGGGAACTATGCTAGTGCGAATAGTTTCAACAATTTTACGTATTTATAATAAAAGAACATAATGAAACATATTTTACAAAATCGGATATTGCAGAATAATATGCAATGCTAATTAGTAGTTATTAAAAAACCTTCAAAATTCTATCACTTCTTGAATAATCAATAACTGAGCAACTAGAGCTGAAATAGAAAATAATTAATTTCTACGAGAAGTGTAGGAATCTACAAAAGATTTCTAGCTTTGTAGATCTATAATACATCACATTCAACTTTTCATCCTCACTTAGAGCAAATTTCTAACCTTGCTTAGGGTAAATATTCAGAAAATTGAGATCCAACAACGATCCAAAGAAATAGAAACAGGATACTTTATAAAAGATATAACTACAGGTACAACAATATTAATAAACTGGTACTTCTATTGAATAAAATACAAATTTACTACTTTATTCATGAAATAAAAAAGGGCTCTTAGACGACTGAATTTACCCTTCTATTATTACAGCAATGTCCGTGAGTGTGTTTGAATCAAACATCTTTTAAATTCTGGGGGAGAGTGTACTGAAAAAATATCATTTGGTTCAAATAATTTAACTCTTTACGTAAACTGGTGAAAATTAAGTTTCTGAACAGGTTCTATGAACATGAATTTAATACGAGAGGTTTCATTCATAACGATCAATGAAAGGATATTGAATCCCAATTAGAATTAAACTTATAAATCACAAGCCCTAGAGCATTCTTATTCGCACATTCACCAGAAAAGAAATTTACCCAGTTTTCTAACTAAAAAAAAAACGATGAACACAGTTGCAAGCAAATAGTCATTGACTCATAATGACCAATTATTCGCTCATTTACGGGCAGAGAGTCCTTTAGTCATAATGACTAATTATTCGCTCATTCACAGGCAGAGAGTCATTAAGTCATAATGACTAATTATTCGCTCATTCACGGGCAGAGAGTCCTTTAGTCATAATGACTAATTATTTGCTCATTCACGGGCAGAGTCATTAAGTCATAATGACCAATTATTCGCTCATTCACAGGCAGAGAGTCATTAAGTCATAATGACTAATTATTCGTTTATTCATGGGCGCATGTTCCTGCCTGTTCGTAGCAAACCATTTGGTTACGGCTCATAGGTTAGTATAACTGATATTTTAATAAACATTGCTAATAAGCAAGGAATTTATTTAATTCCTCTGACCAAACCTAATCCGATTATTCAAACTCTTCTAATTTTGCTTCACATTTACTTCTACTTTTACTTTACATTTACTTTTTTAAAGCTGAGAACGACTGAAAAAAGTGTGGCATCAGAAGCCAGTGCTTTTATAGCAGTTTAATATCCTTCGCAATTAAATGACTTGTTAAATGCATTAAGATATTTTCAGTGTTCTTAGAATATAGAACAAATGATTCTTAGAATTAGTAAGAGATTCTCTGTGCGTAGGAATATTTAAAATACTTAGGAACGAATTAAACGAATATTTCATATACATTTTTGATAATTTTACTATCTGATGCATATGAGATCAATTTTAGTTTAATACGTACACACAATATAAAACAGTTCGCCAATTAGTCTATATGAGCTTGAAAATCTATAAGAAATTAAATGCAGCTTAGAAAACAAACTGATAAATTGAAATATATACATGAAAATCTTAAGCCCCAAGATAAAATATTTTTTCACGAACGTATTCGAAAATAAGAAACACTTTGGATTACATGTTTGAAAATTTCTATCAAATGCTTATTGATATATTATCGTCAATTTTCGTTAACAATACCACTGGAAACTTGCCCTCTGACTAATACCTCTTACAATACAAAAATAATAAAGGCTAATGCATCAATACATTTTATGACCCTAAGAAAGAATTTGGCATGCTTGAATAGGGCTTATCTTACATCGGTGTAAAGAATAGAGTTTAGGTCCATACAGTAATGGATTATTTGTTTAAAAGGCATGATTGATGTGACTGCTACGCACAAGTCTGTTGCAAATGATTTGCATGGGAAATAAAGATGAGATTGCACTCTCTATCGTACATAATGGAGCGTTCCTGGTTCTAAAATAAGTCTTGGATCCTGCAGCCAATTCTGACACCAGTAATTCGGGGTCAGCAAAGAAAACATGAATGTGGAAGAGTTGTGCGGTGCACGGCAACTTTAGTACAACCCTCTGAAAAATTAATACGATGAAACTTTTAAGAATTGTAGTGAAGAATTAATGGAATGCGATTGTTAGGAATTCTGAGGAAAAAGTAGTATAATGAGATTGTCACGAAATGTGTATAACTGATACAATGAGCTTATTAGAAACTCTGGTAACTAATGCAGTGAGATTATAAGGAATTCTTACAAAATCTTCCTTAATATCCCCTACAGAAATGATATTTTGCATCTTCTTACACTCAGTTGTGCGGTACACTAAGCTGCATCGTCTGACATCGTCTAAATCTATCATACATCAATATAAATTTTTGTTATTTCACTCCTTTATAAGGTCAGATCAATAATAATTGTTGAAAAGTAACTCAACGTAGCTATGACTGATAAATTTTATATTTGTACTCTTAATTAACCGTGTCAGGTAGAACTACAGTGTAATGGTCTTGACGAGTCTTTACAATAGTGCATAGCTTTACAATAGTACAGAATTACTCGTTATTGTGTCGCCTTTGATTTATATTTACCAACAAATAACATACCGTTGACGAAGAAAAATAGGTTCATCATACGTATCGTTAAATTGAAGTAAAACATATAACTTTTACTTTATGAAGTAATCGAGTCCGTTTAATTCGAGACAAAACTTACAACGATATTCACTAAAGAAACGAAGGTTTAAAAATGTAATCCTGATTACTTCTAGTACGACGTCAGAACTCGTAAGATAATTAACAGAACACTACAAAAATCGCACTACGTGTTGCAGTCAAACAATACGATATTTTTGCCATTATTATGCCACTGACATTTACGCTTTGTAATATGTCACGTTTTAAACAGTTATTTGTTCACAAAAAAATAATAACAAACAACTACCTCTTAGCGCTACATTTACATTTCTCTCTGAGAAAAAAAAACTGTTGCGACATTGAAGCTAAAATCGATGAATTTCAACATCATTACCAAGATTGTGGATTCCTTCCATTGGGACATCAGGACTGTTGCCTGCCAAGAAATCCCTGTAATTTTTCCTGAGCGATGGGTCTCTCGGGCCCCAATGCTTGGAGGGTTTGAAGGTGTCCTTCAAGGCCTCCAAAAGACTGGAGCTCTTTTTGCTGCGCTTGATGAACTCATACAGGAAGAGGGCAGGGAAGGTGGCAGCTGCTATGGCGGTCAGCGCTAAACCAAAGCCTGTAAATTGAAATGTAAGACTTCAATGGAACCGTTGAACTCAACAAATTAAAACATTTATCTGCTAAATACGATCGGCTCATCATTTAAAGGGAGTCAAGATTGCATTGTGAACTAAGAATGACATAGAACCACGTTACATTTGCTCTCTTAATTTCAAAGTCAATGACGACGGGCCTTGAAACAAACAAAATATTCTCATTTGTTCATTTAGTGTAATTGCACTGTAGAAAAGATAATATTTCTCAATCTTTGACCTTAATATACGTGTAATGAGCATTCTATTTAACAACTCATAGCTTAGAACGTACCAATGGCATTTGGCCCGAAGGTGTATGAGCCGTGCTGGAGCGGCTTGGCGGTAGCCACGGTGTAGAGGAACACTCCAATGAGCACCAAAGGAATGAAAACAGCCCAGCAAAACTTCCAGTAATACCCAGTCTTCCTATTGAGCATGAACTCGATATCCTTGCAGAAGTTGTTGATGCCGTACACCCACTGCACGGCCACGATTTCCAACGCCGCCAGGATGAAGATCAGGAACCCCTGCAAGTTCGTGTAATTTGGGCTATCAAAAAAAGATCTTGTGTCTCAATAAAAGTAGAAATCTATGATATACCTTCTCCAAAAATTAAAATTAAAATATTTTTAAATCGTGGAAGAAAGAAACCATATAAATGTTATTATTGTGATCGACAAATTTTACCTGTGTAGTTCTGGACTGCTTCCAAGTTGCCCCAGACTAATTAATTTAGATTCGAAATCTTCCAAATCTGATGCTATGAATTCATTTTACATTGCAAAATAAATCCTGATTGTGACTTACTCCTCCGTAGTGGTCGATGAGTGTAAGAATGAACTGCCCCTGGGGAGTTACGTAAAAGAGGCCCATTAGGAAACCGATGATGCAGACGATGAGGGTCACCAACCACTTCTTCCAGTACGGGAACTCATCACAAATGATGGTGATGACACACCCCGTCAAGGCAGAGGCACTGCCGATGCCCAGGGTGAACAGCATGAGGAAGAACATCGTCGCAAAGAACTGTGGAGCGAAAGTGAAGCGAGCAAGCACGTCCGGGTAGCTGACAAAAGCCAGCGTGCTTCCTCCGCCTTTCAAGACGTCCTTGACCTCCACACCCAGTTCTAAAGACAACAGAAAATTAGCATGTAATTCCATAATGCAGCGCAGCACTTTAAAACTGCACAATGTCATCTATGACTATGATTGGATAAGAGTTGAAATGTGCAATGGACAGTCACTGGGTGTTTTGAGAAGAAATTTAGCCTTAGAGATAAGGAGAAGATGTATTCTTATAAGTGTAAATGGGTAAATACATGGTTTCTCTTTCTCGCGTTTTCTGTAGACTGTTCGAAATACAACAAAACTGAATTAAAATACTGATTGAAATATTTTTCAGTAGAGATGTTTACTGCGATTAAAATAGAAAGTAATATCCAAAAGTGAAATGCAAATAAATGAAATAATGTCTTCTATTCTCGATTAACAAAAACTATAGTGGTGTCTTAAAATTTCCGTTTATACTCTTTAGTTCATAGTTGATATTCATCTTCCTCCTTCATACAAACAACTATAAGTTTATTTTAAATACTCCATATTAGAGACCTTCTTCATGAGACATTATATGTGGAAGATCGATTAATGAAACACCTTAGTATAAGTACTTGTAACAAGTATTTAGTTACAAACAATAAATAATGTACGACTAACTATCAATCCAATCACTGAATAAACTTTTTCATCTTGGAAAAAAACAAAAAGAACACAATTAGTTGCTAGAATAGAAGCAAATAACAAAATGCAATACATTGAGAGCCCACCACTGATGTAATGAAATTAACTACTATGTACTTTCAGACGTTCTTATATCTCCAGTCCTCTCGAGTATCTCCTTGGAAGTTTTTTACCCTTTGAATGCAGGTATGTAGAATAATATTGTTTGTAGTTACGTTTTGCTCGTATTCAGAGTACACAAGCATACTTCAGATGGTTATTTTTTTTTCGCACATTAACAGTTTAACATCACAGTTTCTATAAGATTGATTCCTACCATTTGCAAGGTATCCAAGGATCGAGAAGATAGTCAAGCCTGCCAAGAAGGATGTGAAGGTGTCCGTGATGGAGATGATGGTGGCATCTCTGTACACGTTGTGTCGGAAACCGTTATATGATGAGAACATGATAATCGATCCAAAACCGACACTTAAACTGAAGAAGGACTGCGACAAAGCTGCGTACCAGACCTGTTGACACGTGATTAGAAAAATATTGTAAACGTTAAAGAACTAACGAAAAACTGGGCTGAACACCAACTATAATGCAATTTGTAAGAAATAGTTAGAAATATTAACTGTATGAGGCCAATTTAATGTTCACGACCCATTTGAGTTCGTGAAATCATTCTTCACAAAAAATGAGAGTACTTCGTTCGTTTTACATCCACACACTTTTTCAACAGATGCATATTTTTAGAACGGTGTAAATGAAATTTTATAACATGCGTATGTTTAGTTATTACTTAACATCATCAGTAACAACAAACAAGAATTATTTTAGCATTTGATCACAAATTTTCTCAGAATTTTACTATTTTATTTTGCTACATATGATAATTATCAGAACTTTGACATCACAGTCAAGACTTGATCTTGTAAACATGCAATGTTCCTACTTCTATAACATAGTAATTTGTGTGCACCGCACTCCTCAGTTTGTAGTCTTTGATAAATAACGCTTTATCTAAAGGTTAAAGTTCATTCTAAGATCTAAAATTGGTTGATCGACGGAACTCTTCTAATATACAATATTAGATATCATTGGTACAGTTTCTTGACACTAGAAAACTTAAAGTTGACACGTTCCAAATTTGAGATCTCCTTGAAATAGTTTGATATTTTTTAATTAATCATGAACAGGTAAGGCGAAAAATAATAACAAACTAGTAAGTTGAAAATAAATCACAGAAGGGTTAATGGATTTTGAATGACGCCTGTAAAACATGGTGCTAATAAAATGCAATAAGCCTTAGCTAACAATTGCAATAATAAATGCAATAATTCTACATTCATTCCAGCGGACATTGAAAACAGTCTTGACAAGGTCGCTGAAACTCAAGCTCTAACAATGCGTATTTCATATTTTCTATTCATTTGAGAAGCACATGACTCTTTCTAGCAGCTGATGATTGAAAATACCCTTCCAGAATGTTACTCCAGTGAACTCACTTTGACTTCCAAGAGTTTCCACCACTGAGGCCTGAGGAAAAAAAGAATGCCGTCGACTGCACCAGGCAGAGTAGCTCCACGGGCCAACATGATGAAGAGGACCAGGTAAGGAAAGAGGGCTGTGAAGTAAGCCACTTTACCGGAACTGGCAACTCCCTTCACCAAAACCAGGAAGAGCAACAGCCAGGAGAAGAGTAGACACAATGACAGGCGCCATTCAGGTGCAGATATTCCATTGTCCAAGCCGCTGAAGTCAGTTTTCAAGACTTCGTTTCTGTAAGAATCATTTTCTTCTTGTCTCTTGTATATTAACTATTCAAACTGAAATGGTTGTCAAGAAACTGCTAAGGATGCACAAATTTTAACTTTGCGTTTGTCTTTAGATTCGAAATTACTTCAATGTTTTTTTAAATCTTCAAAAATATGATATTCAAGACCTTAAATGTGCTTGAACTCTTCATAATATATGGCACACTTCAACAAACGAGGCTTAAAAATCATTACCTTCAATTATTTTTTCCGTTAATCACCAAAAATTCAGTTCCATATATCATGCCAATTATTCTTACAATACATACTACTGCATTTACCAGGTTTACAAGCATTCATCTATAAAGGAACTTTCTATACTTTTCTGTACACTTATTTCAATAAAATTGAAAGCCAATAATTTTGAAGATTTCTCAAGATAGTACTTACACAAAAAACTCTTCTGACGAAGATTTTGCGAGCGAGGCGTTGAATGTGAGCAAGGAGTGGTTAGTGGTTGCATGTACACAATATCTTGTAGACCAAACTTCACCGCACTCCGCCCACGGCAACACGCTCGAAAACGAAGAGAAGAAGTAGAAGACCGTCAAAGCCATCAGAGAGACATAGTACGTCACCACCGACCAAGTCGCAATCGCTTGACCGTAACCTACGCCTGTAAAGGACATCATTTGTCATAGCATACATAAATACACTGACAGTTTCCTCCTATACTTAAACGAGGCTCTCTTTAAGAGAGGAATATGTATATTATTGATCTCAATTGAACAAATTTTAAGTAGATACCACAGGTAAACTTTCGTGAAGTCAGTCCCCTTCTTTTATTAGGTACGAATAATGTCAGATGCGACGAGTCTCATTTTTCTTTTCTTGTGTCTGCGGGAGGTGCATCAACATCGTACGGGTCGTATTAAAATCAGTTATTACAGGGTATAGTTATTGTGTGATTTTGCGATTATTCAGTTTTTAGAACGGTTCGAATGATCATTTCACTAACCCCTAAATGCAGGCGAAAGTTCCCAGACTTTGACAGCTCCAGCGGACGCAAACTGGCCGAGACAGAGCTCCATGTAGTAGAGGGGCTTGCCTATGAAGATCAGCACCAAGATGTAGGGGATGAGAAAGGCACCTCCACCGTTCTCGTAGGCCACGAAGGGGAACCTCCAAATGTTCCCCAACCCCACGGACATGGCCACGCACGACAGTAGGAACTCGATGGGGTTGTTCCATTGCTGACGTTTGACGTCCTGAATGCAAAAGCAACATTGCGATTTCTTTCCAAGTTTTAAGTACTTGATTTATGTGTAGTTTTGGAAATGTTTTTGATATCGTAAGGTAACAGTAATTTAATTCCATGCTTCTTGAACCTAGATTACGTCTGATTATGTACACGATTTTGACATGAAAAAGATATTCTAACAAAATTCTGTGTTTTTTACGTGGATTAAGCACGATTATATCGACGATTACAATATTGAAATGACATTACGCTCTAATTTTGAATTTTTAGTGCGTGATTTATACCTGTTTAAGCAAACATGTGGCCAAAGTCTGGCTAAGAAAAAAATGGTTCAAAGAAATGAATAATTATTTAGCATTTCGACTGAAAAAACTTCATGTGATTAAAACGGAATAGAATACGGAATTACTTACTAAAATGGCTACATCCTTACAGATATTTACAAATCAAATTTGCCATGAAACTGTCATATTTGCTTTGATCCTATAGAATACAATATAGGAATACGAAGCTGTTAATTAAAATGTTTTGGTCAATTTACCGGAGTCTTAACAGCGTCGCTGGGTTTAGCGGGTGCCTGCTTCCCAACGTCCGTGGCTTCATCCGTGTCGATAACGTAGGCTGTGTTTTCAACACCCTGCAACCAAGAAAAACCAAGGTTTGTTTATTTATTCCACTGGTACTAGATTTTAAAACTTACCGTGATGTGGAAAGTGACAATTGGTTTGGAGAATGATACAATCGCACACAGTCTTTCTTACCAATGTATTGTACGTGGTCCTTTTTACCAATGTACCTCAGAAAAATTAATGTATCATGCGATGAACTCTTTTATCAGAATCTCTGATCTTTCGAATTTGATATAAAGTAACCGTAGACCAAATGAGACGATAATTTAAGTAATTTAATTAGATGTATCGCAGTATACATTTACTCATATTAATGCTGTTTCTTTATGTATATACGAATGTGTATATGTATGTAGTGTTACAACTTTTACGCAAGCGTAGGTGAACGAATTAAGAGAACTTTACAGGCTTTCATAGGTTTTGAAATTTTTTCCATGTTTCTGTTTTATTAATGGAATTCAGTTGAACTTCCTGCAGACTATCGTACAAACTTTGAAATATATTAAATCCAACTAACTCATGAGGTAAACAATAATTTTTCTATTTATTTCGTATTCGCTTAATCTCGTTGCTTAGTATAGAACATACCTTTGGGTAAAAATAATTTTTCTCACTTGAGTAAACTAGGCCTGGATTGTGAAACAAACAGAAGAGAATTAGATCCTGCATTTTTACCGACGCATGATAAAGTTCTTGTGATTCATTTTATTTAGCATCAATCATTTGAAAAAGTTGTCTTATCTTGACATCAGGTTGGCCACAAGCTCTGCTAGCAGCTATTTTAAAATGAAACAATCGTTTATTGTATCGTTTCTTTGTTTGTGGTTAAGACAGCACGGAATGTAATATATCTCATGCTCAAAATTGATACAGCGGAGAGGAGATCACGTGTAACGTACGCATCACGTATGAGAGTATCTTATAATCTTGAGTTAATACACGAGTGGTCTGAAATGAACGGATCCATATTTTTTGCGGTAGGAAATTAACCTTTACACACCCAGCATTATTTTTAATTACTCTCTATTGTTTGTTGTGTGAATCTTTGTTCTTGGGGCATTTTGATTCAAAGCTCTACAATTATTAAAAGTCCCACACCAACAACAAAAAGGAAAATAGATTATTTTCAAATAACTATCCTAGAAGTGACCTAGTAGAGGCTTTGTCATCAAGTTCTTGGTGGTGTCGCTCGCTCATGGGTCGTAAAACATAATCATGCAATCTGTACAACGATTTACCGACGGAAATATAGTTTTCTTCAATAAATGGAAAAGTAAGCATACAGAAAATAAACGTCCTCACTCGCTTCGATAATGAGCGTTATCTAGAAAATGCATGCTTATGGGATTGACTTTCACCAGGCGTGAAAACCAGGGTACAGATTTGGCAAACGCTCGACGGAAACAACAGCTTATGTGGTGATTGTAATCTGGGAGAAAACCACTGTTGGTTGCAATCGTAAGGTGGAAATGCCAGTGTTGTTTACATCTGCAAGACAAAAAGACAAGTGAAACTAGTATTTTCTGAAAAAAAGTTTATTTTTATTTATCAAACTTAGTGCAACATGACGAGTGTATGTATCTCGCGATCGTGAATGAGGTTATGAGTGTATGTACAAGGTGTCCCAAAAATGTATACATTTTTAAAAGGCTGTAGTTTGAATACTAGTGGTACTATTAAGATGTACATAAGGTGGGTAACAACGTATTCTGATAGAAAATAAAACCTTAGATTTTGCTTTTTCAATGAGACCTGTTCCAGTCTCCTTGCACTAGTTGTATTCAAACTACAGCCTTTTAAAAACGTATACAATTTTTTAAGACACCCTGTATGATTGTAGCACCGGAGGAGATTAAACGTTCGAGTGCAACGATACGAATGTATTTAATATTGAATTCTTACGAATGTGGTTAATTCTTCCTAGTCATCGTTAGCCATAAGTATCTGGTTCTATTTTTTAAACAATCTTTTCTTCTTTTCGGAACGTTCTGTTATCTTAATACCCTGCGCACATATACCATCTGATCATTGAAATACAGCATAGTGAAGTCGAGGAACTCTTCTTTCCTAGTCTAACATAAAACCATTCATAATCTCAATTAAATACAGATCCATATTAAGAAAAAACGTCGGCCGACGCTGTTGTTGAGTATGACAGTCACCTGCAGTGAGCCGGGGCTGCTTATCGGACCGGCACGTCCGGTGCAAGAGCTTCAGTCCACCAGGATTATTTGAGGCGGGGGTTCCCAGGATGGCACCTTGACCTCGCCTTCTCGAGGCAGCTTCATCATTAAAGCATGCCTCGCTTTGTTTTCCTGACTTTGAGACCGACTCAATTGCTTCTCCCAAACAGCCACAGGTAATGCTGACCTCCTCCGGATTGCTGTGCCTGTAGTTATTTGCTCTGTTTGTGATTTTGTGACAAGAAACTGAAGCTTCGTGAATGTACTCTTACGAATACACTTATGGATAGAGTAAAATTTGTATCCATGGGTATATCTTAAACTAAGGTATTTCAGCACTGTGAAATTTTTTGTCTTTCAAAAGTTGAAGCAAATTTTCTGTTTCAAGGACGCCCGTATTTTTTATATTGTGTATCATTCACTCCTGTGTAATGACAGAAAACAACATTTATTTCATTAAAATCTTCCACACGCTCTCCCGAAACGTTAAAGTATGCATGTACTTTAAAAGCCGACTTTGTGTGTTCTTGAATTCGAAAGATTGTTCTCCATTGATGGATTCAAAGCCCTTGTTTCACCCTACAGTGAAACCGTCTTGCTGTTCCCAGAAGTAGGCACATAGATTGCTTTCAGTGATGTAACTTAATGCCTGGTATGGGCAGCAATTCAGATGATTTGTAAGCTACAATTGAGGAGGTCCTGCATGACTGTTCTGAATTTAAGTGTTGTTGATTTAGGAGTTGGCAGATGAACGCTAATATAAGCCTATAGACTCATTGGAAAATTCAATATTATAAATTTTGTTGATCAGGCATTGTATTTAGATTGAATTGAAAATGCACCTCTCTATAGAAGTCTCAAGACATTTTTATTTTCTAGGATTTAGTGATTGATATTTTCAAACATTGCTGGCTTAAGAAACTTCAATAGTATTCACCAAAGTTATGAATTTTAATGTATTGAAAAAATTAAGATTTTTCTGGGAAGAATAACACTTCTGTATCATAACACTCAATTATTTTCGATGTTTTTTCCACGAATCGTTTTAGTATCCTTGTGAAAAAACAGATGTCCTTGAATCTCTCATTGACGTTGGCTACCGTTTAAGAGAAAACGATTTTATTCAGGTAGTCTTGAAATGAAATGATGAGTAGTAAAGTTGACTGGCGATGCTGCTGTTGGTGTGGACCGCTGTGATGAACAAGAAGGTGTTGCGAATTAAAAAGGTTTCTGTTCGAGAACTCAAATGCTGTAATTATTGACTAGGGCGGTGTTGCCTGCCTGCCCTCCAGGTAAACCTTGGCGGTTATTTCAGCTCTTGTTAAAATTCCAAGGGAAAATAATTGGCGCCTGTGATCGAATTTGCTAAAAGTGAAGAGTCCATAAGTAGTTAGAGACTGTTACCTTTAATTTGTAGACCTGGAAGCTAGGATTCCTCGAGTTTAGCCCACACTCAATAAATTCTTCGTTCATGGAAAACCGCCAATTGAGTGCATATATTTGTATTCTTCTGACAACATGCCTTACTTGTACATAAAAATTCCCTTTGAATACTATGCACTTTGAGACAAAGAAGCAAATTATAATTTGAATTCAATTGGGGGATATTGTAAAAATATTTCTAAAAGTTTGAGCAGGGTAGCTGCGGCTAAAAAATGGCTTCCTGCTGCTCAATGTACTGTTTAGAACTGCGACCTTGCTGTTTTGTTACTCTTTTAGAATGCATGGTCGTGGGTGTGAAGTTTCAGTATTATACATATGTTCTAAAGTAGGAAATTGATTTCAGATCTCGAATTGTGTATTAGATTTAGATTGAAAAGGAAACTCATTTACGGCAGTTACGAGTGTCCACAACTAATTGAAAAATATTTTTTACATTTATGAATAACTCAACATAGAGTTTTTGAAACAAAGTTCACTTCTATACTAATAAACATGGGGAAACTTGGGAACTATAACTTAAATGCCAAATAAGAAGTATCTAAGTTACTATATTGTATTGTTCGCTGTCATCGTACGAATATAAGAAACATTCGTCCTCGTGTGTTAATTGTGCACAATCTCGAGAAAATACAAAGTTTTTTACAAGTATGGTACATGAATGAATTGTTCATTTGTAAAATCTCAACTAACATACACAAGCAGTGAAAATATGTGAGTTTTTACATGTGTTTATAGGAAGGAACATTCAAACAGTTACTCACAATCTGAAAAATTAAAAAAACAGTAGTGCTTTTTGTCCGGAATGAAAGTTAAAACATACCACTAAATAGTTTGAGGTGATGAGTAAATCGTGTTATAGCGCTGCGAAAGTTAAAGAACGAATAGAGGAACAACAGGAACACGACAACTTTCCCATGGCATTTCAGTTAAATACACTTCAAAGACGTTGTGATTATCTGTTGGTGTTAACGTACAACACAAGAGGAAACAACCGAACAGTTGGAAAACGTAAAACATTGGAAAATGAAGACAAAAGTAGCACCAAATCACGAAAGCGTAGTTTATTGAATCCCATTATAAGTTTCCCTCGTTACTGAGAAGTTTTTCCTTTCTCCACATGTGAGTCTTGGCTGAAGTGACGAGGCGTATTGCTTGCCACAATTTGCTTCGTCATGTGGTCAACGGCCACACGGCGCTGTAGACGTGAGAGAGTTTTCAAGTAATTTGTAGGGGCAAAATAAGTATGTGCTCATATAGCTATTACGAGGGAAATTTTTGCTAATGTATAATTCAGGTTTTGATTGAGGCGCCAAGAAGAACTCTGTCGAGGAATTATAATCACGTCTCAGTAAAGATGTCATTGTTAATCATGTATGGAGTGGTGGTACTGTAATACAAACTTTTTTAAATTAAAGAAGCAGCAAAGGTATCCATTAGTAGTACTTGAATGAAAATGAATACTTAGTTACTACCAGAGTTTGTTAATTTTCTAATAGAAATGTAGGCAACTTAGAAATCTTCATATGGATGTTGCAATTGAATTAAGTTAACGTAATTATTATTATCCCATGAAATATTGCATGAAATTTTTAACTACATTTAGTTTTAATCCATTTCGAACGTTATATGATATATGACATGTAGTTTAGAACAACGAGAAAATTATTAATAACCTTATTTTAGTTAGTGTTGATATGTACATAGTTCGTGGATAAAAAGGCGTCAGTTTAACAAAGAGATGAAGTGATGAGCGGCATTGTTCTTCAGTTATTTTTCTGCTGAATTATTCAATAAAAGTTTGGGTGAGGATTATGAAACAAATGAGTTTCTGACCAAAAACTGTACTACGCAATCTTAGGAACTAAAAAACTTTCATTTTACGCTAGATGCTTGAGAAGTGCAGCATATTGGTGCCACCACTCATAACTTTTCCAATCCAAAAGAGCGTAACTGAAGTTGTAAACTGTGTGTGTACTCAGATTTTATCAGGGGAGCAATTAGTAAAACTTTCTGAAAACGTTCACTCTCTATTAATTCATCAGGCTTGCTCATAAACTCAATGGAAATACTTCATTACCAAAGATGAACTAAAACTGTAGAAAGTCCGATGTCAGAGACAGACAGCCTCTATACATGTATGGACGATTCATGCAGTAAAATTAAGCAACATATTCGAAGATTTGCACCTACCACCGTCACTCTTGAAATTATTTCGCATTCTGTGAGTGAATGTAAAAAACAAACGCAAAACTCTGAATTCTCTCAGGAAATGGCAACACGGACTCTCTTTCATGTAAAATTGCTGGTCATCAGCAACGCATTTTGCATACGAGTCGTGGATGCGGATGTGATAAGCGGTTATGATGCATTTCCATGAACTGAATTACTCACGAATTGTAAGTAGTGTTCTTTTATGTGTTCAGGCTAGTGGTCCTTTGAGTGGAAGTTGGGAAAAGTCCAGGGGGGAAAAGTCATCAATGTCAACGTGTATGAAGCGAATTTAGAGTAGCTCTGATTGATAATTTTTGCAGCATATGCAGTTAACTTAGAATCCAATTGTTCTCATATGAGCCAAAAAACAGTATCACATAAGTGTCGGCATGCTTCATATGAGCCTCATTTTTCCCTTTGAATTTCAGACGTTTTCTATGCGTACCTGGCTATGTAACATGCCATTATTCCCCATATAAAATTAGTCACTCTCTTGTACTTAAATTCCGTTGGCAATACGACTTACTTGATTGTAAAGGGTTTTCTTTTTTGATGCTTCTAAATTTCATCGGCCATAAAAGATATACGATGATAAAATAAATATGCTCATTTGTTACTTTTTGAGTTCCTTGAACATATTTCTTGATAGAAATATTTGTGATTGTTCATTTTAAATTCGTTTGGTAAAAAGAAAAATATGATTACAGTACAATGGTTTCACCTGCATTTGTTTCAATCAGTGTATTCAGAGGTCAGGTTCAAATATTTGTCTTATGGCAAAGTCTATATCAATATTATTTTTATTTGTACTAAATAAGAGGGGCAAAATGAGGCTTTATATCTTTTATCGCACAAACATTCAGTCATAAGGGATGTACAAACCTTTCTTTCTTTCCTCCCTTTACTCTCCTAACTCTCTCTTGCGGACAAAATAAACATTCAAAATATACTTATAACTAATAACTGGGAGGTAGAGTTATTTTATTTAGTGACCGAGCACATACCTTTTTGTTTTTCTATTTATAGTTATGAATATTCGTACAGGAAATGTTAAAAAGATGAATTCACACAAGGGAAAAATTGAACATTTGACGAATAACTAAGTTCGCGGTATTTTTTGTGATTATTCTTCGTTTTCTACCAATGAAAACTTAGTTCACTATGTCATTAGCTCATATTTTCCCGGGAATAAATGAGACCGTAATAACACGTGTATTGAATAGCGCTTTGTCAGGGGAGAATCAATGCTATGAAGCGGGAAATACAGAGAAATGAGTAACATGACCTTACCTGGCGTTCGATCAATGCTGCCTGACCTGTTAGTAACTATTTAAATGCCCAATTAAAATGGTAAACTGGTCCCCTTTCTACTCGACATTCACAATGACAATTGGGTTCACTCAGTCGGGGCAATTTCCATCGTAAACGATAAGCACAAAATATAATCTGAGGTAGTAAAACTTGTAGTTACGCTAGCACTATAAATATAATATTACGCCAGCAATATAATCCCAATTATATTAAAAATACTGTATTGGTCAATTTGAAGTTATTGATTTATTTTTCTACTGAAGTTGAAATTGATGATTTATAATTAGTAAGGCTTGAACTCCAATTGCATTTTATAGTGAGGAAAATATGACTAGATTAGTTTCTTAATTCAAGAAAGATTCCAGATGTTATAGTTAGGGAAATTTGCAACCTGAAATAGCAGTTACTGTCAAGAAAAGAATCCAGTTCTACGAAAAGTAATTACAAAATATTTGAGTTCATCATGCAAGTTGCAATTAGAAAAAATTTGACCAAAAGCCACAATTCAGGCAAGATTCAATCAGAACTGTGAGTCTTGATCCATCACTGAACAGTATATTATTTCACAGTACACAGTCTCCTAAAATGACTACAGTCCCCCTAGCCATAGTTACTCAAGAATCATCTTTGCTTACCTTTAAAAACTGCTGCAATAATTAATCAAAAAGGTAATAGCTTAAGGACACGCATTGCATCACCACAAAGGAGCGACCTCGACTAGAAGTTCCTCGACTTGACCTTGTATTTTCAAACTTGCATCATCTGGGTTCGCTCCAGCGATGACTTTGCGGTTCGCTACCATGCTTTGTTCGGCACTCGCGTGTGCTGCAATTCTCACCTAGGTCAAAGTCGTATTTCCAGCCAATCCAAAGTGTCGCAGGATAAGATAGCATCGTTGCTACTGTTGTTTCCTCTATAGCTCAAAATGTCCCTATTATTACACTTGCTATTGGAACTCTGTGTTGTTTCATCGCTTTGAGATCACTTAACTTTATATTTTTGCCAGGTGATCACATGATGCAGTTTCATTTTCCATTTATACTGTAAGTGTAAGCAATCTTAGTTTGTTGAAATTTAGACTTCTTATATTTTTAAACTAGAATTATCATCGTTTCCAATTTTAAAGCCCCTTGCGTTAGTTGACTTTATTTAGTTCCAATTTCACGGGATGTTCGAAACCATAATATTCTAAAATCTCACCTTTCTTCTATCAGTGAATTGAAAAAGTATACTCAAGTTCCTTCAGTATTTGTTGCCTCAAATATGTTCAATATTGCAAATTTACATCATATGCATAATTGGCAAGCAATGTGACTGAGTACAGGGAGTCGGTATTGCAATCCAGTGTTGCGCAATCACAAACTATAACATGATACAAATACGAGTCACAAACGGAAGCACAAAAGATGAACACAAACAAGAAATTAACGATACTTAAACACAAGAAAGTTGTCGAACACGAATGAATTGTTTCTCACCCTCGAGAAACACCTATACTTAACGCACTGCAGAAGCCAGTTTTCGCCTGACCTCAATGCTGTCCAAGGAGTTGCAGAGCTTTCACTGTTGCTTCTCAGAGCCGTGCAACTGCGTGCAGGAAAATGTCATTTCTCGGAAGCAATAGGCGTGAGATAGACTGGCTTTAGATCATTTAAGGCTATTCATTCCGATGCTTGATGATTGTAGGTATGCTTCGTCCTGGCAGGAGTCTTGAAGCTTGTGATAGTTTAAGTAAAAGGAATTTTTTACGCTAAGACTAGCAGAACATAGGTCTTTAAATTATCAGGGATCGTTTTAGTTGTAGCGTTAAGCCATACAGGAAGGAAGTTAAGCATGTAAAACTCACTTGTTTGGAAGACCAATTTGAGTATTTACCTCAATGAATTTATATCTTAGACACTCTAAATACCGTCAATAGTTATGCCATGAAATTGATTGGGCGAAGGAGCCTGATATTTTGTGATATCTTCTTACTATTTTGAAATACAAGTACGTTGTCCAGCCAGGGTTTCGGTCTAACGAACCTCTGGGTCACGACCGAATAACAACACGTCCGACTAGTAGAGTCAATGGCTTGCTTGGCATTAATAACGCACACAGTTTTTGTTTCACCATACCCAAAGGTCAGGAGAGCGAGTTTGCAGTCAACGTGAAACGCATGAGGTGTAGCTCATCTAAAGCCCCTACACTTATGCCGAAGTTATAATGCACATTCAGGCCAAACATTTGCGTGTAATGTACTACTACATGCGCTCAAAAACTGAAAGTGGTCGCATTCCGTGAAAAATTTCTTTCTTTCATATTATGACTTCTAACTTGATGTAAGGATAAATGGATAAGTATCTCACCATGGCCATCTCGAAACCGTACATTCTTCGTATAAAACTGACCTTGCCTGAGTGTACATACATTAAAAACAAAAATTGAAGAAAATTGCTTCATAAATTCTCGCCATGTGATGCTGATGTTAAACAGCAAAATTGCAACGTCCGAAAATATGTGAATTGATGCTAGTCATAATTAATTGATGCGATTGTACCGGGAATTTTCGTTAAGATTTCAACACAATCCGAATTCGATTTTCCAACTACTAGAACGTACACTTCGCTGTTACGATCTTTACTTGGAATATTGAGTCGCTACCGTTTACATCTACGTAGAGACAGTAAGTAAACTCCTTAAGTAGACATATCTTAGTTTGTGAAGCTTTTAGAATACTTCACGGCATCATCTAACATTGAGATTCTGGGAGTTTAGTGGAAGTCCCAGATTGGCGAGAAGGGATTTTAATGTCAATTGGGTTAGTCAATGAACACTGCATTGAGTGAGGAAGCAGAACTCCCACGAGTAAATCTTAAGCATTTATAAAACCAAAGATTCCATTCTTTTGATTGTCAAACGTATTAATGTTGAAACGGAACAGAATTCAAACACCTTAATGTTCAGTGGTTTAAAATTTAATCACTTTAATGTACGAACACTTTCTACTCAAAAGTTGTAAAATAGAAGCACCTCAACAAAGCAATAAATACGGATAATCGAAGAGTGATGTAAGCATTGCTTTCTGGCATTAAAGTTACGGCGACTATCTATTCTTCTGCTACGCACACCTTGAAAGATTTAATGAAGCAATTCACTTAGAAATTTATTTCATTATCAGATATGTGCATTACTAATACAGCTTGCTCACAAGGAATGGGTCGGAGGGCTCCACACCAGATCGTTGATTTCTGTTGCTAAGTGACATTTGTGAGCTTCATTAGTCCTTTAGACGTCAAGATATGTGAATCTGGATAATTATAGTGGAGCTGTACTGGAAATTCAGTATAAATGAATGTGTAAGGAAATCATGTGCGTCGGCACGACTATAGTACTTCAATACCTGACTGATACTAATATAAGATAAGCCTATTTCTGTAAGACGTAATAGTACCTACACTTTAGAGACGCAAATTTATGTGTAATTATAGTACAAATGGGAAACGCAGGTCATTGACGTTTGCCTCGATTTATAACCATCGTTTAATATTCATATGAAACATTTACGAGTATTTGATTTCCTTTATACAGCTGTCTACACTCCTCGGCATGAATAGTAATCTAAATTGACCGCTTTAGCTCCGGGTCATGACTGTCAGTTTTATTTTAGTATGTCATAATTTTTTCAATGACTTATTAGTAAAAATATGAAAGAAATAAAACACTGATAAATAGAATACTTATAATAAAGAGCGTTTTGCAATCATTAGTTCTTCATAAATACAGGTGTCCATTCGAAATGGAAGGCGGAAAAACATTTAAGACTTAATTTGGTTACAAAGAGTGCATGAAAGTTACAACTAACACCACCAACCAACATTGCACCTGAAATACACTGTACCTGATATTGCAAAATGGGTGTTCTTTCGATATCATGAAAGGACTTTCAAATTTATGAGACCTTAACATTTTTTAAGGCAAGCATATTATCCACAGGTATTTCCCCTTTTTCTATATTTTGCAGTCATATTTTTGAAAGGTATTTTAAATATTTCCCCACATTTGGCAAGCATATTTTCCAAAGGTTATTTTATATCTAGATCATTATTAGGCAAGATCATGTGTACGAATTTATTTACAGAAAAAATTATTCTTAAAAATAAGCATTCCTCTCAAGAGATTACTGAAGTGAGGATTTGGTTATATGTTTACTGCTTTTAATTATTTTTTAACGTATTCGCTCCATTCTTTTACTCTCAACAACAGGAATGTATAACCCTCAGGATTAAAATGTTTCTGGACTTATGAATTACCACACAAAAATGAATCATTGTTTTTGTTGATGACAATTTTGTGCGTCACGTTGAATGTTTATTTGAAGGAAACGATTAATCTTTCCACACAGTGCGTGCGCACGCACGTACCTCACCACAACTGCAGAGATTTAATTCAGCCGTCCACCCTGCCGAAATTCCGGCATTTCCTGAAGATCCCTCTTGCTCATGAACGCCCTTCATTTAACCTACGTAATTTCCACGATTGTTAAGTCAGGAGGCGTGTAAAGAATTAGTATTAGGTGCACTCAAGTGATGCGGTGAAGTCATATTGCCTTTTCCTTTTTTCATAAAGTGATTTTTGTATTTTCCTTTGTAAGTTCCTTTTTCGCACACTCTGTACCCAAATTCATCTCTTCCAACAGTACCTAAGTGGCACGGAAATCAGAAATTTTTCTTGCCATCCAAAATTAGTTCGTGTGTAGATATAGAAGATTAAGTTCGACCGGTATCCACTTGTTTTAAATGATTGTCAGTACCCGAAAGTAAGTATAACAGCATGCAGATTTGTACTTCTGAACCATGTAAGGAGCTTTTGAGAAGAAGCTCAAGTTTTCTTGAATGAAATTTGAGAAATAATGTAAAAAAATACTTGCGAAATAATTTCTTCTCCTGTGCATGTGCATGGAGAAGAAGTGTGTTGCAATATTTTTTAATGATGAAGTGCAAAGGAATGTTCATGGAGCATGAGTTAGTGTAAGATTGAGAGGTAGGAATCTCCATGTGTTGCAATGAATTATACTAAAACTTTGAGGCCTATGACTGCAAACGCACAGGTAAATACATATATTGTTATTGAATACAGTAATACGTGGTGTTTTTCATCATAGCTATTATAGGGAAGTAATGTTCAAGATAGTAATTGAAGAGACAGATCTTAGCACTGCAAGAAGCTGCACAAAACAAATATATAACGAACCTATTAGAAATGTGCAAACCAGTGACACCAGATATACTTTAATTTTCCATAAGATGTTAATTCACAAAGAAGTTAATAAAGTATGGAGGTCAAAATATGTAGACATTTATTAAGGGATGAAAAAGTTATAACAGTGTAGAGGGAAAAATTTACGAATATTTATTAATGACTCGAAGAAATTGCTACGGTATAGTAAGAGAAATTTGCTTACAAATCAAAATGCCACGTTGAAATTGCTACGGTATAGAAGAAAACGTTTACTTATACTTCATTTTTCATTGTTCCATGCGGTTCTCATCAACGTTCAGGGTGAATCCTTTACGAATATTTTTTCAGCGGAGCTTCGTCACTCGCGCAGCTTGTGTTGCTGAAGAAGTCGTCATCGTCACACTCATGCTGGAGTCCAAGGTCGGAAACAGTGAACGTTCTGCCTACAGTCTTCGTCTAGGACGGATGTCATCATCAGAATGCTAAGACAAAGTGACGTCAATCGTAATTATTTTACCCCTTGTGTTGGTCCTCAGGAAGTGATTCTTTATTCTTTCCCATGAGCTGTAGGTTTATTGCCCACGATCTGTACCTAAAATTTTATTGCCTTTTTTTTGGTTTTTAACGACCTTCCTGTTAATGATTTTTGCACGAAAAAATATTTTCACATCTATTAAATAACATTCTTTATCTATAGCAGTGAAACAGTTGAAAAATTGTCAGCTAGCTGTCAATTCGTGTCAGTTGCAACTTGCTGATGTCATCTTTATGAAGAGAATATTTTGGATATGGTAAATAAATCAACAACTGCAAACTTTCTACACATCATGTTGCTTCAACCAGAAAAAATGACAAGAAAAAGCTTACAATATTTCAAAGAGGCTGTTTTGTAAATTATCATTGTTTTGTCCGTAGGTAAACTTACAGTATTGTATTTATGGGTTAGTTAGAATTTAGCGCAGAACACAATATCAGTCAGAACACAATATACATTACGTACACACCAGTTTGTTACCGTGAAATTTTCAAATGAGAACTAGCTTCTTGTAAAAAATCATGCAGAACTGCATGTAACACTTTATGCTTCTCTTACTATGAGGGAAAATACGAGTGTAAAGTCTTGCCTCTATCTCTTTGCCTCGCCTTTGCTTCTTCGCCTTACTTTCGCCTTACCTTCGTCTAGCTTTTGAATGCTTTTGAACGGCATGGGACTTCGGTACACGGCATGGGACTTCGGTATTGAACCAAGAATGGGCCAAACGGCTTGTTCCTATTGCCTTATTCTATTCTATTCTATTCGCCTCACCTTTGCCTTGTCCGCATTGAGACACTGACCTTGAATTACCTACATTTAATAGAGGAAATATCACGACTCCCTTAAAAAAGCCTCGTCCACCATTTAAGCGAGCAACTTTGCAACACTGAAACTTCTTATGATTGGAGTCCGCGCATTGCGGAAGATTTTTCGTACTTGAAGTATCGTAAGCGGATGACAACTTACCTTTGAGTAAATTTTAAGGGGACATTAAAATTCTCTCATATTTGTCTCATACGTGAGTGATATTAAATAAATCTTGCACCTTGTTAAACAGGCGTCTAATTTCCAACAAAAATAATAATTAGTCAAAATTTAAAATAACTGTAAATTAACTCTATAAGACTTGTTTCACGCCTGGAGAAGATGTCAAATGCTGTTTTTTTGATGAAAATCGTCCAGTTCGTGCAACTGCAATCGTTAGAACTCACTGTGCCCTTGGGCTGCATGTTCTCTCTCCCTTTTCTCATGTTCAAGAGCCTCAGTGAATGTGACCAGTAGAGCTAAGGTAAATGGCCTTCAAGTCTCAGGTATGTAAAAACGATCCGGTACCCGAATGCAGAACGCTACATGCATCGTAACTCCATACGGAACGTAATGTCTCCCTTGATTGCTTATGCTGTGTTCACGATGTAGGAAAACAGTATACTTTTAATTGACGGTGGTTGGGTGTTTTTAAAAATGACCCTTACGCAGAGAGGTAAAATTAAGATTTAGAATTCTTAGTAACAAGATGAAACTTCGTTTGGAAAGCTAGAACTAACTGCACTAAATTTTATTTGTCAAGGAAATGTTTCCGTTGGATTATGTAAGGGAAACTCACTGTTCTCTCTTCTACGCTTGCTTGCATGACACTGAATATATCTAATATATGTGGGTGAGGCCAGAATCACGAGGAAGAGTCCAGAGTAATTTGTTTTCATTAGATTGGTTGCTGTAAATATTGACGCCTAGATTGTCTGTGCGAATGCTGGTCTACTGAAATATTTTGTGAAACATACGATGATAGATCATCTACACCATCACAAAAAGTGTGGTGCTTACTGTTTATTAACTTCTGTCTTTATGTTCTATATGTTAAACACTTTTCAATATCAAAATATGAGTGTCTTTAAAAATTAAAATTGATGGCAGATGGGAAGTATCTTATCTTTGGGGCTCATTTACAACACCAAATATTATGAATCCCTCACAACATCAAAATTTAAGAATCACTTGCAGTATTAAAATTTATATTTCACTTGTTGAAGTTGCCTCAGACTCTACGTGACCAAGAATAATCGGCCAGCCAGGAGTGTTGTTGTCACGCACTTCCTGAATATGAAGCGGAAAATAACGCCGTTTTCACAACAACGCTAAATAGTTCTGAATAAAATCATAATTTCAACACCTGATGTTGCACTTGTGTGCATTTTTTAAACAAAGTTGATGCCTTTTAGAAATTAAACAATCTCCTTTTGTATTTCTCTATCATTTCTGGAGGGTAGCCGCTGTATTAGTGGTTAGTTAGTTAACATTTGCTGGAGCAATGTAACAACTCGCCCATGGTCTTTTAAGAATTTCGCTCGATTTCATTACCATTTAAAAAACACTTTCATACATTTGGTGCTGCAAATCTAACTGCCAACATACTTGTAAGTGAATGTATACCGTATATCTGTAGGTGAATGTATACTGTATGCCTGCAAGTGAATGTTCTCCTCCGAAAGAAGCTTGCACTTTTTACTCTCCTTTATTCTCTTTCAACTTTTACTTTCCTTCTCTGCCGAGAAACACAAAGTGACGTAGTGACCATTGATAAGATATGGAACATCTTTACTCTGTACAGGGGAAGGTTCATCTCAATTTTTACGTGTAACTGTGACTTCATGACACTAAATTTTCTTGGTAAGAAGAAATGTATGACTGCAGTACAATGGTCATCTGAAAGAGACATCCAGCCTCAATTATTTGATTTACTTGTGTGTATAAATGAATATGTTCAAGGTATACGAAGACCTTCTGATGTCATACGGTAATCTATTGTTCATAAGGTTCAAAGCAAACTTTTAAATGCAGTTTAAAAAATTATCTGTATCATAGAAGCAGATTTACAGTTGGTGCACAACATGCCAAAACAAAAAGATAGAAGGCCCTCATGTACTTCAAAAAATTCTGAGACTACGTCAACATTTGAATATGGAATTTTCAAACATGTTTGTGTACATCAGCAAAGAAATATCTTTTCCAAAACACTAAAAACAAATGCCTTCTCTGCTCAGACGTGTTATTCAATTTTGTATTTATTAGTTCAAATTATTTTTTTCACTTATCCTCTTGGGTTTTTAGATGTGAGCACATGCAGAGCCGCCACAGAACCGGTCTCATTCTGTCATGACCAAAAACCTTGGACTTACATCGTCTACATCCATTGCACAGCAATGTTGTTGAAGGCGGACGATCGTGTTGTTAAATTGGACGAATATAGAAAAATCTGTTCTTTGTGATCACTTTGCGAAGCATCCGTAGATATAAGCGTAATACTTTGTTGGTATGAATTTGTAGTTCTAGATATCTGTAATAAGGAAGAGTAGCTCTAGATATCAGTATTAAGGAAGAGTTCAGTTTACACAACACTACTGACGTGACAGTTCAAGTATCTACGGCTAGATAAAGGATTTTGTACATAAGTGCAGCAGTCGAAATGACCAGCACAAGCCGCGAGCAGATCAGAGACTGCAGGTCATGTCAATTAGTCTGACCGAGGGTGAAATGAATTTGTGAAATAGCCTGAGGCAAATTTAATCAACGGGCGGTCCTGTTTAATTGAGCATCAGGGTTTTCATGAAAAGATGAAGGATCGTACTGGTAAAATAGTTCAAAGGACATCCAGGCATTGCAGAAGTTCTGTAGAGTTGAATACCTGAGAATTAAGAATAATAAGCGAAAATTACTAGTTTTTGGGGACATCACAGAGAAGTAAGGCAAAACTTCTTATCAGGTTGCAAAGCCTCAGCTCTCACGTAGAGGCTAGGATGCAAGTTTTCAGTGGTGCTAGTTTTTCTATGTTGATCTGAGTTTAGTCATTTTTTGTCATTAGGCACGCTTTCAAATTAAGATATTGATATCCTTGTAGTATTCAGGAACACTGCGCAGTGTCAGGTAAGATGAACTTGATTTTTGACGTTGAACTCACAAACTCCAATGCATGTTTTCTACCTCAACATCTATGTATGATACAAAGGAAACGTAGGGCGTATTCGAGTGAATCAGTATCAAAGGCTCTTTTTCATTGTGTAATGAAAAATAGTGTTCCCATGCCCATTTAAGAGGAAAATATATGGTAGGACGCAAGAATTTGTTCCGCGCAATTGAAACGCTGCTCTTTTATACCTTGAAACCATTTTGCCATCGTTTTGCTAAGTCAAAACTTCTGAACCACAAGATCTGGGTTTAATTATTCTGAAGCTATTGACATCTCGAGGATGATTCACTTTGAGGAACAATGACAGGCTGTTACATGAAAACTTCAGAAATCATACAAATTTAGTGATGAACGAATCATGTAAGACATATGTAGTTCTCAAAACCAGGAACAAACAAATCCTAGTCCACATAATTACAATGGAATTCGTATTTTAAAAAGCAATAAAACAGGTACATTTAAGCATTCTATGAAAGCGGCTCTCACATCGTAATTCTAAAAATACTATGAACTAGTTTCAACCGTATATTCTGTAAAGTTATTCAATAGAAAGTAAATATTTTTCAGGACAATTTTTTTCTATTCATAGTTTATCACGAATTTTGCCGTATTTGTTTCGTCGTGTATCTCAAAACATCAAATTGTGATGAGTTACAAATTATTCGGCTGCATCAACAAAGAGGAACTCTCAAACTAAAATTGAAAGCATTTAAGAGTTTTAAGTTTAGCGTTTTTGAACAATTTGATGCATGGTAGGAGTGTGTATGTATAAATATTATTGATCAGTGAGGAATTTTTATTCTGTACATGAATTTTTTTTGTACTAAGAAAACGTAATGAAACCGAGATCGTTCTAGTGGAAGAATGATCGTGAATGTGTTCGATCGCTTGGATGGATGTTTGCATTAATTAATGAAATTATTATTATAAACCTGGATATGAATTTATTTAAAAGCATTAGTATTTCATACAGGCATTTATTGGAAAAATTTTGTAGCTGATTTAGCGATCATTCACAGTTAAAGTCGCTACTCACTAATTCATTAAGAAAGTATCATTTGAGTATCATAAAAACGAGAAAATGCTACAGCACTATTCAAAACTTCATCACTAGATTCAGTAGGATTATCACAAAATCATGATTATAAAAAAAAGTCCTAAGTGACTGAAATTTCTAACACATTATAATATTCTAGAGTGAGCCAGCTTGAGGTAATCAAAACAAGTTCAGTTTTGAAGGTTAGAATTCTTCTATTTGAAAATGTTTGGTATTTTCTGGAGATAGAGTTAACGCTTTATGAGGACAAACTACTAAACCACAATGTAACACCCTTTGAATGACCAAATGAGCCATAAAAATTTATATCACTGACACATAGGAGGATAAACTAAAACTTCCTACTAATGATGGACAGACAATTGCTGTTGTGCAAGAGACTGTTTCGAATGCAGGCTGTCACCTACAACTGGGTCCCAAGCAGAACGTTTTCACACACGGTCCTCGAATGTCATTAAATCAATTACAAATTCATTGTTAGTTTTGACAAAAAGTTGGTACACTGAAACCATTGTTTCTCTGCACACGTAAAATAAGTATGAATAAAAGATTTTTTCAGTCCTTTCGGTTGTCTGACACGGTCGAAGTTCATGTTTTTTTTTTGTTTTTTTCCAAGAACTGCGGAGGCTCAGCCCAATCTTACGAAAAGGAGACTTTCCTCATCCCTTTCCAATTCTCCACAAGCAAAAAACTGGCCGTGGCTTATACCTCTAATTAAGGAACTGGTGAGGAATTTTGATTACTGATCATTTTTGCAGGGACCCAAAAACAAAGAAGAAAACTAGTAAGAGGACAACGTAGTGTAGGAAACATGGCTCAGCAGCGACGTTAGTTGCTTTAATTTCTGAATTTTCTTGTGCGCTAAAACAGAAACAGAATTTAATGACTGACATGTATATAAATCAATTATATACATGTACCTAACATATATAATATACATACATTATATGATCTATATATTAAAGACAAAATTTTGCGTATAACTTAAATGAAAATTAATTAACACGGGCTAATATTTTTGGGATATTGTTCTTACTAAAAATTATTGTATGCGCCTTTGCTGACCGCTCAAAGAGTACAAAAAACATCAGGGTTCAAAATTAGTAAAAATTCTAGATTTTTTCAAAAGTGTCAGAATTTATTGAATGAAGAACATTTGAACTAGTTGAAAATATTCCTTTAAAATTTTTTATAATAATACTTTTAAAACTAAGTAAGGGTATTAAATAAAGAAGTACGGTTTTACGGAAAACATCTCCCCAAAAAAAGGTACGTAACTGCAAGGTGTTCATGAATCTTGATAGTGTAAATGCAAATTTTGCCCAGCTGTTTTGACTAATAAAATGAAAGTGACGACCATGGATACAACTCAAGCAATGAAGCTCACTAAAAAAACACGTATTCCAAAAAATATTGGACAAGATTTTTGATATAAATGTGGTATGAATTTCTGATACAAATGTGGTATGTATTTCTGAAATAGGTATAATTCCAGGAACATCCTTTGAATGATAGGGTTGTATAATTGTGGGTAAATTCTTTGAATGTCAAGGTCGTACAATGCTACGTACGTCTTTTAAATGCTCACCTTGCATAGTGAATTTCTAAACTTTCTACGAATTTTGAAGTGAGCTCCAGTAGGTTAATTTAACCCACATAAAGATCTGGTCACATGTAGCTAACTATGTGTTCACATATAACTAACGATGTGTTCACATATTGCCAACTATCATAAGTGTTGTTTCTATTTTAGACTAATTAATTTATAGATTATTTCAGCCTAAATCAACACGCTTGCAAAATTTGAAAATATATGTCAGGCCAAAAATGTTGTGTTAAAATTAGACTGTGCAAAATAACTTCCACATCTTGAAGCCCATTCATGCAAAAAAACAATAAATATATATAGTATGATAGTGAAGTTCCTCTTTGTACGAGTACACATTCTCATGAATCACATTTCTGTATGAAAATATAAGGCTTTCATGGAAATTTTTTGGCAACTCGCACGACACAAGCAACAGGGGCGTGTGAGGGGTGGAGAAAGAAGTTCAAACAGCCGTTGCTGAAAAGAGCATCGTCTTGCGATACCAGTGTGTGGCGTCGCATGTTTCATGACAGTTATCATTTTCATGCAGTAGTGACCTCCTGAAAACCAAGCAAAAAACTGACGCAAAGTCTTGCGATGGACTTGAGAACTGATCTACAGAAGCTTTTCGAATGTGTAATAGGCCAGCGGCAGTATAGGAGTCAAGCGATAAAAAGTGGTTGCGAGAATATAGCGAATCAAATATTTTTATTGAGGAACTTTCACGACATAAAAAGCCTCGTTAACAGTTACATTAGAGATCAAAATGACTCTTGTCTAGTAATAACCTACAACGTTGATTGAAATTGACGTGAAGGGCAATACAATCGTTAAATTTTCTCTCCAGAACATGTCTTAAAATCATATCCGAGACAGTAGAACATGCATTACGTTTTGTTTTCATACAAAAACATGTCGGAAAAATCATTTCGGATATATAATACATTACTTTTGACGATATTGTTAACGCATCTCAAGGCATGATCATAGAATTTCTAAAGGACTATACTGTAGGACAATAATATTATCTTGATAATTCATAATACATAGTACACGTATGAAATATGTATAAGGTGTTGAAACGCAACTCACCCTATAAGGTGTATAGTATGGTGCATAGGGTATGGTGTACACAGTCCTCCAGGAGGTTCAATGTAACCCCTGTTGATGCAACCCTTATTTAAGAGCACGCAATGACAATATAAGATAATGCATATAAGATAATGCAGCAAAAGTAAGTAGTCCTGCATCCAAATTAGCCTTGGCAGTAAGCCCTTGTGAACCATCACTGCCCTCGCTAGATGTAAGCGTGCAAGCGACATTCTAATGTGACCTTAGCGAAAAAAAGCCTGAGCAAGGTAAATCTATCTTTTACTTTCTGCACTAGAATACAAAGATGTGCAGGGAAACGTTTTGTGTACGTGCGTATGAAAATAAACAGTGCGACGTTTTGTGTACCTGCGTTTGAAGATAAGCAGTGATACTTTTTGCGTACCTGCGTTTGAAGATAAGCAGTGAAACGTTTTGTGTTCCTGTGTTTGAAGATAAACAGTAAAACGTTTTGTGTACCTGCGTTTGAAGATAAGCAGTAAAACGTTTTGTGTATCTGCGTTTGAAGATAAGCAGTAAAACGTTTTGTATACCTGCGTTTGAAGTAAAGCAATGAAACGTTTTAAATCCCTACGTACGAACGGTTCATTCGTACACTTAGTTGCATGCATGCATTTATCAACATTAAAATTAAAAATTCTAGACTGTGTTAAAATTAAGTGACTGAGTTGCTGCATTCAAATCTCCCATTTAGGATAATTTATTTTTCAACGTTGCATAGTCGTCTGTGATAGAACAAACAAACATTTTAAAACTCCTTCTAGAGCGCCAGACAGCGCAGTGTTGTAGGAGTTTTCATACACAGTAAAAGAGGTCGACGACGAGTCTTCTATCCAAAGTTTCACTCGGAAGGGAAATAAGAGGAAAACTTCTCAACAATACGGAAGTCTTTTCTTCTACGGTGTGAGCACAGATGGAATTTCTACAATAACGTACACTATGCAATCATTGTTCAATAGCATACATTCTACAACCATTGTTCAGAGTTGAATTTAATTCATGCTGAGTAGAGTAACGTAATGGAAAGAGAAAGTATTAGAATTCTTGATTATTTTTGAAGATTTACCTGTCTTAAATATACCAGCACATTAGGTCCTATCATTGTACCTAGTTTACTGAACCAAGTTGTATTTTTTAGATAAATTCCCTTGCATATTACCGACGATGAGTGAATGGTCGATGCGTGGAAATTTAACCTGTGTTTTTCATACGAGTAAATATTTCGTACAGTTTTCTGGCTTTTTGTATTTTTATTGGTTTATAAAGCATTGAGAAAATCCTTGAAAGAAAGATGAGGTTTTAGATCTACATGTGGAACGAAGTTTATTGATTATGTGTATATATGAAAGAAAATAAAATGACGCAAAATCGCCTCTAAAAGGATAATTTTTTCTCAATTTATAAACGGATTAAGAAGGTCATTTGTCTGACTTCTAAAGCATTTTTATTAATCTCTTGTACTGACTGAAAACATGTAAAGCAAAGGGGAAACAACTCAAGGTGATTTAACCTCAACGGCACGCTGGAAAATCTCTTCTTCTTGTTGCTAATATTAGTGCCTCACTGGTGCTTTCTTCAAATGAATAGTTTCAGAATTTCTAGATGAGGATTGAAGTTCAAATCGTGGTACATTCAAGAATGGTACGTTTTTGAGACCTTTAACTTGAGAGAAACTTGTAGTAAAAACGGAGGATCCTTACTCATGTAGCGTTGAAGTCTCTTTTGATGCAAGTCCCAGCGGCTTAACTTTAACACTGCTTAGTTTGAAATTTGTTCTCCATATTCATTGTTTGGATACATGAAACTGTTCATAAATGTAATGAGTTGAAATAAAAAGTTTTTCTGGAATTTTTTTCAACTAAAATTTGAATAAAATGACCCTTTTTACCCAATGTAGTGTATTTCACTTGCGAGTTCCGTTTCTTTCGAAGGAAACATGTCTTCGATTGTTTCAAGCAGTTTATTTTTCCATATTCATCCCTGATAACATAAATATATCTATTGCATTGAATTGAATCATTCATGATATAAAAAATAAAAATAGATTAACAGTGTACAATAATAAAGGCATTTTGAGGTTATAACTTTCATACATAAGGATAATTTTCTAGATAACTTACCTTCTGATTGTTTGGTGCCATTTTCAAATTTCAAAATACACTCGATTTAATAAGAACACTTTTTACGGCAGGTGCGTTTTCACAATTTCTACAATCCAATTCTTCGTTCTCTCAGTGTCTCAAGATAGATCTAACGTCAAAGACACAAGTTTTACCCATTGATGATAATTATAAAACAATGTATATTTCTTTGCAACGCACACAACACTAACATTAAGGTCAAGAAGCCGTTTCTCAAGTTGTGCTTACACTTCTGAAACAACAAAACGAGATACAAACATGAAATATCACCTGCGCACTACCGGACTCAGTGAGGTCTTTCAAAAATTTGCAACAAAGGTAACGAATATTCATCCAAGAAGTTTACCTACGAGACGAAAAACACTCAGCTCTCTCACCACCTGACAGCAGTTTATATTCCAGACACCACCACTGCACCTGTCATACTGAAGGCACCAACCACCTGGAAATTCTGTAAGTGACCGTGGCCCACTGCAGGGCACAGAAAATTCTTGTCTGGAGAGAAAACATCACGCACTTTGGATTCGGTGATGCGTTTTCGATTTCTAAATTGACAAAGTGAGTTTTTCTTTAAAGAATGTGGTGCACGAGTGTTAACGATATACGGTAAAAAATAAGATTCATTTGATAATCAAAGAAACTTATACTGTATCCCACGAAGCAACTTTTTTCTAATTAATCGAACATTCTCCCGGGCTGCATTCGGCATCTGTCTTACAATGGAGGTTTTTTAATACAGTATAGGCCATAAATAAGATAGCTCTTAATATCAGTATTACTGCTACACTAGCAGCAGTGATTATTTATTGTTATAATTGTTTTAAAAGGTACCTTACATATAACCCACCCTGTACAAACGTGAAACAAATCAATTCTTTGTAAATTGGGCACCTACGATGGTATCATTCTAGGGACAAAACTAGAACACTTCCCAGGCTTTTGTAGTTCACATATGTAAGATATATGCAGTGGGGAAGTATTTCAAAATTAATATCTCAGAAATTTTTTTACTTTCATTCATCAGTACTCACAAAACACTTCCCAAATGTCAAAACCATCGAAGCTACATTTTCACATGGTGCAAAGTTTTGAGAAAATTATCAAAACTAAATTTCTTTTTGAAAACTGGTCTTAAATGGTCACAATCATGGATTTCAACTTTCTTGGGGAAACTACACTTTTCATGAACGGTTACTACTGGTAATTACGACGTTTAAAAAACAGTCATTTTTTAGACATTCGAAACAGTTGTGAAATGAATCATTAACCTGCTATTAACATTTAACAAAACATTTAACGTCTGTTTTATTATTTGTGGCTGGTTCTGTAACAAAAGTTGAAAAAAAGAGCAGCAATCATCAAAGAAACGTTTCTACCTCTCATATATTTTTAACATGGAATCGAAAACGATGATATCATTCTAGAAAATGGCTCTTATGAAAAAGCAATGAAGAAGAAAAGAAGTCCAACAACATCTTGCAACTCGATTGTAATTTCCCACGATAGGCGGAGTCGCAGAACCTGTTGCAGCTCGCCTGTGTAATTTCTCAGCCCAGCGTGGTGCGGTTGAGAACAACGAAGTGAGCACGGAGTTATGCAGACAAAAGACTCGTGAAACTGCATTGCCTTTGGCTGAGACTTCCGGATCTGACCACAAAGATTGCGCAAGCTTCATCACACTGTTATTCTTAAACACAGGTCCAAATTGTTATCATTATTCAAGAAAATATCACGTCAAGGTTGTTATTGCGTTCCGGAGTACAGATATACGTGACGAATTCATCGTGTATAAAATTTGCGTTTAAAGCACTTGTTACAATTATGAGATAGCCTAACAGCGCATTGAAATAAACAACTGTTAGTTTATGCATTGGTAACGCCTATGAGTAATTCATGGAATGATCATTTCATGGAAACAAAATTCCGATATGTTTATTGCACTGCGGTGCTTCGTTTCAGATTTAGATATTTAGCGTAGTCGGCATTGGTTTTCAATGTAAATCAATCCTTCTTCAACTCAGTTATTGCCTTTTCCACTTCGAGGTATTTGAGTTCTAGTACTTCCAGACAATTCATTCCTCATAATTTTACTCGGGATCTCATACGTAGACAAACACAACGCAAAAGAAGTGTAGCTTCATTTGATGTCAGACCTAAAGAGTTCATTCATAATTAATGTCCAATAGATCTTTGTCACTGTTCCGCATCCCATGGAGACGAAATAGATTACGTACGAGTGATAGATGAGTAAATTTTAGCTGCACATATATTTTTGTCCTACACCTCATTGTTCCTTTTCAAATATATATTGAAATCATATAATGATATAAAAATATAATGTATTACATAATTAGATAATGTACAAGTATGGAGAACGATTTAAACAAAAAGACGAATTATTTTGAATTATACCGATAATGTCGAATGAAAGTGAATATTTTACAGAGCTGAAGTTCACCAACATTGTACATATAAAAGAGTTTCGAAGCCACTTTATTAAAACCATTCGAGGCTTTGTCACGCCCAGATGGCATAATACCGTGCAAACATCGCTGTCGAAGTTAGGTTGAGGAAGGCTAACTAATTTATATCTTTCTTGTATTTAAAGCATTTTTGTTTTGTTTTTCATCCATTTTTTGACAATTCTGTTTAAAAAGTATTTTGAACATAAACTTAATGAATTCTCAAACAAAAAGTAATTTCATTCCACCATTACCTCAAGCAAAACAACACATTTTTCATTTTACAGTTGCCAGGGCAATTATTTTTGCCATCAGTAATATTCACAACTAAACAACGAATCTTGTCACTCATTCCTAATTGTTACATTAGAGTATGAGGTGAACGACTTCTTTTATCAACTGCTACTTTTGCCTGTGAAAACTTAAGCCATTAAAGTTCATTCAACTTTCGAGAACTTTTTTTCGAAGATGAGAGAATGGTCATGATAAAGATATTTAACTTTTCTAGAGCTGGAAAAACTATGAATTAAATGGAGTTCCAGGATGAATGACAATCATTTAATTTTGCACCCTATCAAAGATAGCACGTAGATTTTCAGCACAACTTACGTCGATTTAAAAAGCATGGCAGTCTCACGCAGGCCCAACAAAATCGGCACTGTGTGGGTGACAGTTCTCCTTGAGTGCAGCTCCGTCTCTTCATGTGCGCTTGCGCACAACAGCTGAACATCACGCACCTAAACCTGTGAAGTGTGCAGTTTCATATTAACATTTTTGAACTTAGATGGTTATATACATAAAGCTGAAGGATTGAATAATGTAGCAGTATACGGAAAGAATTAATTACAAACGTTTTGTTTTCGATGTTACCGATAATGTCGAAGCCGGTCCAGTAGACACGATCACACGAGTCACCACTGTTTTGGACTTCTCAAGAATGAGCGAAAAAATATTGATGGAATTACCTGGGTTGTCCTTGCAAATATTGATAAGCTCAGGATACCAGAAATTAATGAGGAATACGTTTTGTATAACTTTTCATTCAAGGTTCTGCTACGAGCCAAAGAAAAACAGAGGACGTTTTCTTATCTCTAACCCATAAGATAACACCATTACACCTAAGTAATTCTAAGTTCAAACCATTCTCTGATTCAAGCTAGTTTTTTAGGGACTGATATAGTGCCAAGCTTGAAAGATGTACATAGAAAACAAAATTTGTGACAAAAGACAGTTGAGAAAGATTTCAAATCTTGCTCGTTGTTTCTACATAGACTTGGTCAAGAGGACCAGCTTCTTGTAGTCTTAGTGCTGATAGCGAATGAATTCTCGTATACAGTTCTTTATACCGTCTTCACTGGCACTTTAGTCTCTCAGTAAACTTCCTAGACAATCTCTGTTGTTTTCACTTCCCTTGGAGAAATTCAATATAGACTATTAACGCAGTTCAAGAGTTTTTCTGACTTAGAGTGCTTTTCACTCCTCTCGACTTTTGAATTTAATTGTAAGCCAAGACAAAGTTCATTTCGATCAAAAGGGAAAATCAGAATGTAATATTTTGGTGAATTTCATGCGTAGCGACCAGCCCGACTCATTTTTTTAGTCATCGTATTTTTTTCATTTTAGTTTAGTTAGTTTACTCCCAGCGTGGCCGACTGATGAGGGTACCCGCCTGTTGTGCGGAAGCCCCGGGTTCGTTCCCCGTAGCTGTCACGGTGTATTTGTGCCTGACCATTGACAGCTAGAAGAACATGTTAAGCACCTGTTACACTGGACACTTGCCATAAGCCACACCTCAACCACGCTCATCGACACGCCCCTACGAGCTTCCACTTCAAGCTGCAGCGTAGAGAACGGGGATCTCGCTTGAAGCATCACCACTTCTCTGAAGACCTTATCGATAAGCATCGTCACTTTTCCTGAGATGTTAGCGTTAAGAATTTAAAACCTAATGTTTTTGTACTGTATACTCTATTGGAAATAAAATTTATTTGGTTCTGGCAGGTTCAGAGACCGAAATATAGTACCAATGTCAACAGATTTGTCTGAAAAAATTATATTTAGAGAAACTGCGTTGTTTTTGCATTGTAATGTAATATTTTTTTGACACGTACATATTTAGTATAAAACAGTACACATACTGCTTTAATATATATGCCGTTCAATATTTCTGATAAAAAAACATTTCATTGCACTAGTATTCATTCATACACGGGTTTCTCCGTCAAAACTTCCATGTTTAAAAAATTCTGAAATATTTATAGTATAGCTTTAGAAAGTAAGCATACATAGAGTAAATCTAAAGAAATGTCATTAATTGCAGGCTGCTGGCTTAAATTAAGTGATCATGAATTTTTTCGCTCTAATTCGTAGTGACAACAGAGAGACATAGAATGATAAAGGAAAAAGGATTTATTCCAATGATAATACGTATATTAAACTACTGCGTTATACGGACAAATATTACTCAGATGTTGTTCATAACCCATGCAGGCGGTACAAATAACATGGTGCGATAAAGTGTAATGAATTGCGATTGAGAATAAAGTATTTAATTCTATTCAGAAATTCCAACTGGCAAAAAGTACGTTTCAATACGTAACGTAGCCAAACTCTGCCAACGAACTATGTGAAACCCATTTAGATACATAAATTAACATATAACCAAGACATTTCTACGCATTATCATACATTCTACAATTTAATAAGCGAAATAAATTGTTTTTCCACGTCATCTTAAACATGAAACTTCTCGTCGTTTCTCCAAATTCTTACATCAGGATTGAATCCCACCAATCACTGTGCAGGCTTCACAGCCGTTTGATGACGTATGTGTTAGCAATGACGTCATGAAACGTGCGACATTTGAGCTTCGTGAACGTCGTTGGGAACAGTGGAAGTGAGTTAGAAGGAATAGCACTGTTATTAAAAAACAACGTTGTAGTGTTTAAAGTCGTTGAGCATACCTGAAGCAGTGCTCTGTTTAATTGATGAGTGAAATTATCTCTATTAAATCTCGTTGCTACGATTTGCAACATGAACCTACGGTCGACTGCGGTGGGATTTAGGAAAGTAGTGGTGTTATCGCTTTGTTTATGTTTAATCTTAGGAAGTCATTTCGGAGACGCAAAATCTTCACCGGAAGAACAATCGTTCGTGGAGTACGACGATGATGAGGATGTGACCCACTCCGAGGACCCGGCAATGAATAAAATTCCTGACGGGGATCACGACTATGTGCATTTGGAAACGGACTATGACTTCCCAAACCCACAAAATGAGTTCAAGTTACTTGGATCTGGCACAAAATTCAGTCAATTGCCTGACTGTACAGATGAGGAGCCTGTTGCAGAGTGAGTGCATTTTACAATCTGAATGGTTTATTTAAACAGTTCTAGAGGGTTAATATTTAGCAATGTGACACCTGTGTTCATAATGTTGGTCAAGATATAAAGTGTCTGAGTAACCATGCAAGTTGCAAGTGTTTTTCTTGTTGAGGAATCCTGGAAACTAATAAGTGTTTAGAATTCATGCAGGATTAGAATGAATTTATAAAGTAATATCCAACTTAAATTTTGGATTTCAATATAAAGCAATATGTTGGGTTGACTAAAATACATAGGCTGTGAACTTTATTAGAGGTTCAGTTTAGAATACATAAATATTTTAGCAGCTGGAAAGGATGAAGGAGCTACATTTACTAATCACTTCAGAGTGTGGGAGACAATTTTATCATGTGGTAGCAGTGTTAGATTTCAAAGGATTTGTAGGGAATTGTTCACATAATTTTTTTAACTGAATGATATTTGTTAAATATAATTATCTTCAATTTTTGAAGTCTAGGAGTAGATTTTCCTACTGACTTGGCTAAAACAATGGCTGTTTAATAATATATAGCATAATCTATGAAGGCTGAATAACTGAAGTACTGAATAGACAGCTCAAGGGCAACTAGGGAGTGTGAGGTACTGTTTTAAGGGGCAAGACTGAAATGCATTGGTAGTAATTAGGCTCAGGCACCTGAGGTAGGGTAAGACTGAAATGCTATGGAACAACACAGGAGTACTTAAGGTCAGGGTTGAAGCATCCTAAGGTAAAAATGAAGCCTTCTGAGGCAAGAACATGTCAAGAAAATGATGGAGGAGTCAAAGACAAGAATAGAGTGGTCAGGGACAAGAATGGAGGGTCAAAGATAAGAAGAGAGGGTTAGGGACAAGAATAGAGGGGTCAGGGACAAGAATAGAGGGGTCAGGGACAAGAATGGAGGGTCAGGAACAAGAATAGAGGGTCAGGAACAAGAATAGAGTGGTGAGGAACAAGCTGAAGAGGTCAGGAACAAGAATGGAGGGTCAGGAACAAGAATGGAGGGTCAGGAACAAAAATGGAGGGTCAGGAACTAGAATAGAGTGGTGAGCAACTAGCTGAACAGGTCAGGGACAAGCTGAATAGGTCAGGGTCAAGGCTGGAGGAGTCAGGGTCAAGGCTGGAGGAGTCAGGATCAAGGCTGGAGGAG
>VCRD01000008.1:551979-577603 GCA_006783055.1 Trinorchestia longiramus | reverse complement strand
AAGAATGGCTTGCAATTCCTTTGGAAACAATTCACAAGTTGTATGAATCAATACCTAGGAGAATTGAAGCTGTAATTGCCGCAAAAGGCGGACCTACACCATATTAAATTATAATTTGTTGATTTTTGAAGGTGTTTCCATTATTTTGTCCACCACCTGTATATGGTTGAGATCTGTATGTGTTCTTTTAGACATAATTGTTTGTTAGTACTTGTATTGCCCCTCAATTTTCAAATGACTAGAAACTGACGTCAAGACAATTACCCAATACGCTGTTTGTCTGCGTTGGATTGCCATCCGAATAGTTTGACTTTTGAAATAACGTCCAGTATACAGCACAAAATACCTACTCTGTGTATGGGTATCTAACTGCCAAATTTCTTTACACAAATTACCAGATTTCGGTGTTTACCTGTTCGTACACGACATGACGTCTGGGAATGAAACTCCGGCCATCGAGGGTCCAGGCAATAACTCGACGCGTGGCCGCCGCGACCACCAACGTCACACCATTGCTGGGCCTGACCCAGCCCCTTCGTTTGCCTGGAGTTTCTGGGGCTGGTTCTGCTCTTTCTTCGACTGGACTCTGAATCTGTCGTACAAGATGAGGCTTTCGTAAGTGTCTAGGGTTTTTGAACAAAATGAAACTTATAGCTGTTATTCATTTTATGTCGACCACTAGTTTTTGGTGAAATGACCCAGCATATGCAGCTGGGAGAAGTCGCGCACTGAATGTATGAGCTTTTATTTCGTTGCCACTGATTATCTCCCTTCATTGAGGTAGTGGCCACATCCACTTATTCTTATTCAGAATTGAGCGATACATGATGAGGCATCCTGCATTACGAGTGTCTCAATATCTGTAGCTGTCATTGTACCTCCTTACGTTGTGCGTGGTAGACGCAAACCTAAGCTCCATATTCATGTAATTCACGAATAGCCAATGTATGTTTAAGGTTTGTGGGTGGGTCCAGTACTGTAGGGGTAGCGTGAATACTCTTTAGTTGCCCTCGTATTTAGTTGCGGTGGTTAAACCAAGAATATATTAATAATATCCTAGTGTTTCTCGATGTATGGTGGTAATACACAGATTCTTTAATGTCATGACTTAGAGTATATTTTTGACTATTGATATAATTTTGTCTTTGGAGTTGTGGCTTCCTAGTTGAATGGAACGATAGCGTATTCAAAAGATGTTCATTTCAACTAGCTTGTTAAACTTGAATATTTTTCATTTTTTACGTCAAGCGAGAGAGATCTGGATTGAAATTATGAGAGAGTAGTAGCTCTAAACATACTGCACTTGTACATCAGAGGCCAAAAGTAGTATATATGCACATTTGTATGCCACACATAATACTTATGTTTCTAAAATATTTCTAATACTTTTAATGCTTGCAAATTACTTTTAATAGTTTCAGGCTTCTTCTGATGCAAATAAATGTGTATCATGCTCTAAAATGTATAGATTCATGGGGCTCTTACATATATGATGGCTGTAAAAATTTTGAGCTGCTAAGCAGCGCAGGAACTCAATTTTACTCAATTTTAAAAAGTGCTATGCTGTCTGAACCACCCAGCATTAAACATGACCTCTTCAGAGGTATGAAATGTGTACCAGCAGACTTGAAATCTGTTAATCAGACCATAAGTAAAGCAGATGCACGCATGTGTGACAGGGCTGTGATGGTGCAGCTGGGGCTGCTGGTCCTCTGCCTAGTGCTGGGAGTGAGGGTGTTCTCAAAACCTTGGTGTGACTGGCTAGTCACCTTCGTGCTCGCGCCCGTTGTGTCTCTCTACGCCTTGTGCAGCAGGTGGTGGCTTCGGTGGCGCCAGGTGGGTGCCGGACTTTGTTAGGGCTAAGCAAATAGTCACAGAATTTTTACTCCACCAATTCATATGGAGAGCGAGTCCACGGTAACTGACGAAATGAAAAGGCTTTTTGTATGTTGAAAGACCACGTTTAGATACGAGCTTAGTATTTATTTGTTGCATACTTCATGATAAAAATCTATATTTTTTTTTCAGATGATGTCTGGCTATTACCTAAAAAGTCTCGTCTAGAACACCTGTAATCCCCATTTAAGTTTATTTGAATGAATCACCTTCCAATGCATGAAATGTTTTACTCTTCTTTATTCTAAATGTAAACGTTTTTTCATATATTTATCTTGGGTAATGTTCATTTCAGGGGCCTCCAGCTCCGGAAGTGGAAGGTCTGCCCAACACCGCCACTACGGACCGGCATTTCTCAACAGACTTCTACGCCACTAGCGAACATCAACAACAAAAGTCACCCTTCAGTTTGTCTCCAATAAATCAGTCGTTACACTCGTCAGGAACCGCTTCTGTCGCCGATGGCAACGTACTCGACCCTTCCGCCGATCATGTCAGTGTCGGCGTCGACAGCAAACTTGCCAAGTTCTTCTTGTCTGAAAACTCTCCTGTCACTGTAGGCATTCAAGAGCTTGGCCAGAATGTAGATCAGGGGCACCCGAATAAACCTTCAGAAAGTTCCCTTGATCAAAAAACAGCGGATCCAAATGCTGCCCCTGGTTCGTCTCCCCCAGTTTCAGTACCCGTTGGTACTCCTAGCACTCCATTCACTATGAGTCCGCCTGCGTTCCTCAATCAGCAAAGCTTGTCGTCCACAGACTCCAGAGGAGACAACTGCTCGCAGCCTATCTCCAGACTTGATGAATTTGAAATTCGTGGCATCTTGGGCTGGGGTGGTTTTGGTGTGGTGTTTAGAGCTTATGTTGAGCTTGACGACAACGAATACGCCCTCAAGAGAATTCCTCTCTCCAACAAGTGAGTTCTGTTTAAATTACAGTTTTCAGGACAAATGAGTTATGTAGTGCTGCAATTACTATAGTTAGGAAATGTATTAAATTAGTTTATGGTATTTTCACAGACAGCAATACCTATTGCATGAGTTCCGTATCGCATGCGTGTGCTCAGTGTGAAAAGACTCTTTGTCTTTAAGTTTTGGGGGCGCTTAGGGAGCATTTCTCCTTAGATTTATTGATGCTGAAAGACCGGCTGTAAAACTTGCTTACTGTATAGGCTTAATCTTCAGGCTGGTGAGGATCCTAATACCAAAATTGACTGTACAGTATAGTTCCCGCATTTTGGGAGCGTTAGCGTTCTGATTAATTTTTCAAATTCTCAACAGAGAACACCACATTAAGCGTGTGCTTCGTGAGGCGCGAGTGTTGGCTAAACTGAACCACCAGAACATCGTGAGGTACAACGTCTGCTGGACACAGATGCACTCCAATGAATTTATAAAAGAATTTGACGCACGCTGGAAACAAGTGTAAGCATTGATTCATTATTACAGCTATGAGAAATGCTGGAGTATTGAAGCTTATTTATTATGTATCTACCACTGTACTGACTTTTATTTCTTATCTGACTGTGACAGCAAAAACGCAACTTTATGGGAATGTTCGTGATAACATGGTAACTATACTTTGAGTTACCATTTAATGCTACGCGTAGTTCTCGTCTTGATTGATTGGGTACTCCACGATGTAAAAAATAAATTTTTATCTTGCACTTGGTGATCGAAATGCTATAGGCACCGATCCTAAAGAAGGTTCCAATAAGTCTTGATCAGCCAATCCAGATAGTTACTGACGAAACTTCATGCTTTGTTTGTATGGTGTTTAGATGCCAAATGGGAATGAGGGAGTGGGGAAAGTTGGGAAGAATTAGTTGGTGGTGAAAGTGAAACTGGGTATTCAAGAGTTGGCACAATTGTTTGTTTCGTGCTAACAAGTGGAGTAATATCACCAACTCGTAGTCAAGGCGTGCTTAGTTGAGCAACTAGATGGAAACACAAGGCTTTCGTGGTAGGCTAGTTGAACGGTTTCAGTGAAGGCTGTACTGTGGTCTATCTTCAGTACAGTGGGACAGAGGAACTGACTTTTAAGTACATTCCATTTCTTGAAATGTATTCTCCATACATTCCTCAGAGTGCTTTTTGTTTTTCAGGCGGAATCAAGACAACCTACAATTTTCGTACCAGCCTCCTGAAGCATACACAAGTCCTCCTCACACGGACGAGCAGACTTCTGTCGATCAGTCAGCAGCTCCGTCACTTGGTTACAATGCAATGGCAAAAAGTCCCAATGTTTCTCCCGATATTTTAGTAAAGCAGGGAAACATTCCTTTGGAAAACCCATTTGCAATGGGCAGAAATGCCGCTTCTGTCACGACTGGTGCTCAATTAAGTCGTGTCCCCAACTCTAGATTCCCAAATGAGTCGTCTTTTTCTGTCAACTTTGAGGAGGATGATTCCTACATTCAATTCAAAGAGACCTCGCAGTCACAAAGTGATTGGAAGGACCATAATTTAAATGAATATACTGGAGAAGATTCTGATGTCTCGGAAGAAAGTAACTCAGAAGGAAGGATGGATGATTTCAGCAACAGTGTCAGTGGTGGTGGTGGTGGTGGGGATGCCGCCGATGAAGATTCTTTTAAAATTGAATTTAAGGAGGATTCAGAGTCTGGTATGCACTCAAGCTATGGTTTGGATAGAAAATTCTTGAATAAAGACGGCTCAACTGAAGCTGATTCACGCTCTGCTCGTCATGACTCTGCTTCTAATTCCGACCAAAGTCTGAGCGGTTTCATTCTCTTGGAAGAGCGCGCTCGACGAAACTCGAGTGCTGGCGCATCCAGCGTACCTGAGCAATGCGCAGAAGGTGAGTTAATTGAATTAGATTACGTTAAAACAAAACATTTTTATGCGTGGTTATTCTTACTCCATATTTTTATGATATAATAGCGTATTTTCCTTCTTCATTTTTATGATATAATAGCATGATTTCCTTCCAGATTCGACCTTGCAGGTTTTGACTGCCTTCGAGTAGGATACTCTGTAGGTTATCGCACTACCGATTTAGGTAACTTGGTGGCTCTTGATGCTCAGGTAGGATTTCTTGTCTTGGATGGAATGCTGTAGTATCACATGTACGTCATGAGAAGGGAATGCTGTAATTTCTTTCTTGGAAAGTGTTTTTAAGATTAATGGCCTTTTTAGGGATACTTTGCGCTACCTGCCACATATTTATATAGCAGCGGTAGTCGTAGTTCTTACATTTAACACGTTGACTCCGAAGTGGTACGTATGTGTACCACTGAGGTTAGGTTCTGTAATTTTTTCAGATCCTTCTAGTGACTATGCGTACAAAGTGAAGTTTTACACCAATCAGGCAATCGGAGGCAACGTGTTAAGATATTGTGTACCAACTATCTATAAGTTAACTAATCTCGTCAGCGTGTGTAGGGTTTATTTGTCTCGTTCTTGTCTCTTATTCAAAATAGCTATTTTTTATCTAAAGATTGCACCTCCGTTCTGTATTGATAATGAACTTGAATTTTCTGTCTTTGTCGAGAGAAAGCTTGGTAAGACGAAAATGTGCTCTAAATTTCTCTGTTTCCAGACGAGGAAGAATCAAAGATGGACCAAAGTAACGGCCAAGTCCAAGTCAGGCCTGAGAGCCTCCACCTCTCAGGCAATGCTGCTAAAGTTGAGGATGTGAAGGGAGGAAAAACAACCCAGCAGTCACAGGCTTATCTCTACATTCAGATGGAGCTTTGTGATACGAAGACACTTAAGGAGTGGCTGCTACGCAACACTGAGAGGCCTAAGCCAAAAGTACTTAAGTTTTTCCTCGACATAGTCAATGCTGTGGAGCACATTCATGACATGCATATGATGCATCGAGATTTAAAGGTAGGTTCGTTATGTTTGCTTATTTATAGTCTATTTTATTACTTTTGCTAGAACTTGGTGATTAATTTTTTTTCGAGGTTTTGATGACAAAACGTAATCATCGGTGGGTAAGTTAAATTATGGCTGTTGCACGGCAAGTCCTTCCATAGCTGATAGACCCACACTAGAAAAAATCAACGTATTTTTCAATGAATTGTGTTTGCCTTCTCTTTCTTCCATTTTCCAGTCGGCGCCGAATTTCGAAGGAGTTTCCATAATGTAGGGAAAGGAGGCTAATAACTAAAAAAAATCATGCACTCCTTAATAATCCCGCACCTGTGGTGTCCACAGTAGAATGCTTAAAAGAAGTCAAGAAGTCAAAACTTGGCGTAAGATAAACACCTTATTTTGACTCCTGAGTTGTAGCTTATTCGAAATTAATTTTCCCCATCTTATTCAGCCTGTAAATGCATTTATAAATGAATAGATTTCATATCACTGCTGAGTTAGATAGGGGGGAATCTACTTCAAAAAAGCAGTTGCCATTCTTCTTGATTAACTAATGTCTGCCACTGGTGGCTACTGAAAGTCTGCTCAATATTAATGTCATCAAAATTAAAGTGTTCTCTGACTCTAAATAACTGTTAAATCTAAGTGTCCGCTAATTATGTTATTGGTGAATGATAGCAGGTTTATTGAGATATTGTGTGTGTGCAGCCGTCAAACATATTCTTCAGCCTGTACAAGTTACTGTTAAATCTAAGTGTCTGCTAATTATGTTATTGCTAAATGATAGCAGGTTTATTGAGATATTGTGTGTGTGCAGCCGTCAAACATATTCTTCAGCCTGTACCACGAAGACGTACTGAAGGTGGGCGACTTGGGCCTAGTTACTCACATCGCTGAGGATGATGGAGTTGCTGTCCACGATCCTCGCACTCCTTCTTCTCCCACTGACGAGCACGCCAAGTCTCGTACGTTTATATCGCTTATATCGCTTATCGCTTATATCGCTTATACGTTTATATCGCTTATATCGTTTTTAATATCGCTTTTGCGTGCAATCAGGCAGTTGTCATTTCTTCAGGTTTATTTTGGTTCACAAGGACACTCCTGGTACCGATATCTGTTCAGATATGTTGATTTAAATATCTTTTGCCAACCTCGTATGTTATTTACTATTAGCTCCATTGCAAGGTGATGTGCGGAGGAAAGTTGTTGTCCATTTACTGCAGGAAAGTTTAATTTCCTTGTTGGGAAAGGGAACGAGAAAGCTTGTGTATCGTACATGTTACCTTCAAGTGTGTTTCTACAGTTGTTCTCATCTACTTCACTAACTCATCTCTTTCTTGCTCACCGGTACACCTCTTCACGAGCTACGTTATTGAATTTTGTACACCTGTGTTTTCCCCCCACATCATTAAAGTATATCTAAAATACCTAGGTCTATTATCATGACCTCACTTCTCGAGTTCTGGAAAATATAATTCCATAGATTTTCCACTTTTATCTCTTTCGCACCGATTTCTGAAATTTGATGGGACACATTCTAGTCGGCGCGAAAGGGGTAAGCTTATTCTCGCGCATTTGTGACGACCAGTCTGCTCACAACCATTGAATGTGGCAGGTTCTACCATGACGGAGCGCCAGCAAAAGCAGCACACGGCCTTTGCGGGCACCACCATCTATATGAGCCCTGAGCAGCTGCGCAAGGAGGAGTATGACTACAAAGTCGACATCTACTCCATGGGACTCATCCTCTTCGAAATGCTGTGGGCCATGGGTACCGACTCGGAAAGGGTCCATGTTTTAGACAAGGTAAGACTTGATCTAAATGGCTCTATCGTGTGCCTCCATATAAATTCGTTTTCATAGTTTATTGACATATTTTTGGTTAAATACAATTTGGGCTATTAGCTTATTTTTTTTAAATACCCATCGTTTTTGGGTAAGCGCTATCGGTGTTCTTGAAATTTTCATTTTATAATAAAACTTATTGCTTTTTATTTAACTGCATCTGTTTTCTTGTTTGCATCACACGCTATGTTTCTCCCGTTTTCCAATATCGGAAGTACGCTCCAATGTGATTGAATTTATTATTTATTATGATGAATTCTGCACAGTTACGTGAAATATTTGATATCTTGATACAGCGATGAATTATAATGCTCCGTAACTGGCCATACAGATCATCCCAGGGGTCTGTTCTTAACCCTTTCGATCCGGTTTTTGCTCTCTCCTGGGACATATATGCATGTCCCAACAGGATCGAACGGGTTAAGGCAATGGATGTGGGTCTTCTTTTAAAGTTGTATTCGTTTGAGCAGGTACGGGAGCTCCAGTTCCCCGAAGGTTTTAAGGAGGCACACCCTGAGGAGTACGACCTGCTGCAGTTAATGCTCCACGCAGACCCCCAGAAGAGACCCACCACTCGAGGTATCCGAGCTAGACCTCCGCTGAGGAAGATGCAGCATCCTTTTGAGCTGGAGAACATCAAGGAAAGCGAACATTTTCATTTGGCCAGAAAGCACCGTCGAAATACGTCGTCGACGTCCAATCATGACGTTGCAGAAGCTCTCGCTGCCGCCACTTGAGGTTTTTGCATACAAGTGCCTTTATAGTACGGCATGAGACGTGCGGGGTTGTAAAGGTGCGATCACACGAGTTGCAGCATTCTCACTTGATCAGTTGTATAGCTATGCCACTGTGCTATGTTGCAGGCATATGGTTGACTAAACGATGGTATATGTACGAGGGAGGTATGCTTGATGAAGCTCTGGCTGTCGCATTATTTCTAGCAGGAACAGCATGTACTATGTAGCTTTTAGTACAAGCTAGCTCACTGTTGCAGGAACTTTGTCAATTAGGTGGTGTGTGCAGCACGCATTCCTTGTAGAAGTCTGTGTGAACACTTGATGGCAGGTCTATGCTGACATGACTACATTTACTATTAATATGCTCATGCTTGTCTCGTTAAAAATAAGATAGAGGTGCGGTGCTACCTCTTCTATGGCTCTGTGCATGAGGTCTATATTTAATGCTAAACGCATTCAGGATAAATTCAGTCGAGTGTGCATATCACTTCAGACACATCACGGAGTGTGTCTGTGTTGTCGATCGTGTTTATGATGTTAAATGAGAACCTTTGAGACTCATCCTTCTTAAGAAGCGGTCCAAAAAGACTTGAGCCGCTAGGTACGCATTGCTATTTTTAATTTTCATCAAAGAAAAAGTTTTTAGTCCAAGATTTTTAGATAACAATTCAGACAGTTGCTCATCTCGCCCAAGATGCGTACAATTGCTTCCATTGAAGGAGAACCTGAACCTTGGTTGCTCTTGAAAATTTGTCTCTATTTCTTCTCATAAACTTGTGCTACTTTTGAAGTATGAAATTATCACGTGATGCTGCGTCGTTGTTGATATTTTTGTAAAGTTAATAGGTTCTGACTTATCTTTGCGTCTGTCGGAACTAAACGAAAAACTTTGATGACTTAGACTGGAAAATTAATAAAATAATTTGGAGGAAGTCGTATTGGCGTTTTTCCGTTCAGAAGTGTGAACTGCCTCAGGCCTGATGCAGGGTGTATCTGCCTGTGTGAAGGTCATTCTGTAAAACCGTCTGTTGCCGTGCTTGTACGTGATAAGTAATGGCCAGTTATTAACGGGAGCGGGCGGTGCTTTCTGTTTAGTTCTAAGTGATAATTTGTGAATGCAGAAATTTGTGATTGCAGAAATTTGTGATAGCAAGAACTACTACGTGCTCCTGTGAGCAGGGGAAGGCGATGTCTGTTTATGGTTCATTCAATCGGGATGGTAACGTGTCAGTTAATTTGGAAGAAGGCTGTGACAATGGATAGAGCATGAAGCAGGTGACTCTGCTACAGATATTGATGCAAATAACTAGTATTTTTAATGCAAATAATTGCTAAGCATCATTTTAGGAAAGGACATGCCGTTCTCGTGACTATTACTGAGTACAATACATTTATTAGTGGCTGCCGCTGTTCGCTGTGCGTACTGTTATGCTGCGTTGTTGGCCCTGCTGTTTTAGGGTAGATTTTTTGTATAAAGGTTGTGATAGACCTACATTATCGTACGTGATAGAGCTTCTTTTGTGTAACTAAGACACAAGGCTTATTTGAGTAGCTCTACAAGAAATAAAATGTATCTATACCGTATTAAGATTAGGTCAATTTAACCAATTAAATGATGATGAAGAGTTTATTCTACAGATATTGGTATATTTATGTCTTGTGCCGTCATCATTATAATCGCTAAATGGCAGGTTTTACTTCTCAGTAGCAATTCCATGTTTAAAATATACGCCGCTTGCCTTATTGAAATAACCAAATGAAGTATTACTGTTTCGAAGACATCGAGAATATTGAAACTGTTACCTAATGTTTAGTTATGGAATAGGATGCTTTTCAGTACGAATATAATATCTTCACTTACGGGGCGGACCTGCATCCAAACAAAGATTATTGGTTGTCCAATAATCCGCTTGTTGCTGCAGCACGAAAATGTTCGCTTGTCCGGTGGGTGTGTCAAAGTATATTCCATACTAATGCTGCGTGTGGCAATTCTGATATTAGATCTCACTTTTCCAAGTTATACCGTGATTTGCTGCTGGATTCATCGCATTTGGTGTACACATTTCTTGTCATTTTTGAGCTTCCGTGGCAATGGCTTGTTATCTACGAACCAGTCAGCCTTTATGAATTCCTGAATGAACTACTTAGTTGTCTCGTGTCATCCATCGTCGGCAGAACGATTTAATCCATTTAATGCGCTATTATCTGGACACGTGTCCAATTCATCGTGAACCAACTATGTTGCATGACAGTTCATGCACCAGTTGAATTTAAATCACACCAGCCTTCCTAAGAGAAATTGCTGTTAAGAGATACTTCTTGTCTGGTTAAATGCATGCGACCTTTTAAACTCGAAGCAGGAATATAATAATGAAAGTCCATTACTCAACGAGACCTTGGATTTACACTTAACGAAAAAATAGTTTTATTATTTCTGTGTGTATGTTTCTTTTAATATGCCCTTATATTTTCTCAAGTCCGTGTTCAATGAGATCTTCACGACACGTTTATTTGGGTTTACTGGTAGATTTGCAACACTTTCATCATGATTTGATGGGTAATTTACATGTTCATCCAATTTCAATGGGAGATAAACGACACGTTCATATGGGTTGAATGTGATGTTCACAACCTCACCAAAAAGAAAGTGTCCACTTGTAATATTTTTGTGTATTGATTTCCATTGTGCTCTTTTCCATTTCAAGTTTTTAAGTAGAGCTACTATCGTACTAGTTGTGTTTTAGTGAATCAATATTATGAATACACAAGTGTGCATTTCTCACGACACTAGTTTGCTTTTCTAGTACGACTTGGTTCATTTCGTTAGGGCATCCATCCATAACGTGTGATAACGCTGCCGAAAATGTTGAAATCGTCCCTAAAAATGTGTGTAACGATAGATCCATCTGTCGGTACTAAATGTTCAATCTACTCATCAGATTTCTTGAGATTTTCATAAGCAATTAAATCGCATTTCCATTAATCTTGACTTGGGATTTTGTGATCAAATCTTACAGGTGACCACTCTTCTGAATTTCCATAGTCTTCAACATCTGCGGTAAACGTTCTAAGACAGAAACATGTGACGGGCGTAGTTCTTGAGCCGCTACTAAACATGGCGATTTCAATCTAAATTGAGTGTAACGTTTGTCGTGCTCCTAAAGTCGAGCTGCTCTTACAGTCGCCTGTAAATGGTCAAATGGCTTGAACTGCGTGCTGTTCTACTGTAGAAACATTACGTCCTTAGTTACTATCTTAAAACTTGTACCTTATGGAAACACAAAGTATCTGAATTTCTTTTCCTTTTAGGAAACTCTTAAATAACTTCATGTGCGTGATGCATTTCTGCTCGAAATCTAAAGTGAGCCACAAGGAACACAGAAGTTTTGCATTGTTGCGAAGTTGTGAATGACTTTACAGGACCGTACAAATTTGGCTATGAACGTGGGCTCTTCATGATCAGTTGTATGTATGTGTTGAGAATCCTTCCTTTAACAGGTAAACGTGTCGAGATACTTTGTTATCTTGTAAATGGATCGAGAAGATTAGTTCACATGAGAATGTGTCGAGATACTTTGTTATCTTGTAAATGGATCGAGAAGATTAGTTCACGTGAGAATGTGTCGAGATCACTTTCCCATGTAAATGTTTGAAGATTCTTTCCTTATTTAGGAGTGGTGTAAATATTGCTCTCGTATTAGTTAAGTTTTGTAGTTATTTTGTAATGTTTGCGGATCATTCCCTTCAAGAGGGGCCAACAATTTTGGTCAAGATAATGGCTAGTCAATAAATGTTAACTATTCCTCTACTGCAACTCCGCAGTTGAAAAATTCCATCGGAGCTGTTTTCTATGGGCCTTATTTTTTCATCACTTATTTATCATTCGAATCGTACATCATTCTTTTGCTATAATCATGTTACTCCAATTATAAATTTTATTTGAGGACTAAAGTTTCTGGCGTTTGACTCAAAACTATGGATCTTGTACTGCTGTGATTGTGGCTACGGTGGTTAAACCAGGAATAAAATAAACTTTTTCTACTTTTGTTCTCAAGCATTCTCACCTTAAAAATAAAACAAACACATTTTTATGCGCATTCATTTTTGCACTTGCATTTGTCCGGTAAATGTGATGTAAATAGACCTGAGGTGTTTCATTATCAGCTTTTCGTTAGTGTATTCAAAATTTTGACTCTTTTGATACTGCTCGTAGTCCTCGATGAGCTTGCATTGTTGGTGCCATCACAATCAACTAGGGTTGATGGTTCGTAAATACATATAGTTTAATTTTCTTTTCAACTGTCAGACATCCGTACCTTAATTTTAATTCTCGTTTATTATTGCAGAAATTTCTTATAAATTGAGCAGTTTCGTAACAAATGCTTTTACGTCGAGCAGTTGTGAATTATCTCGTTTCGCTACACAATGAAAGTTACTTTCCTGTTCTTATTTTTCTCCAATTTGATTTTTGTTCGTTATGCAACGAACTTACCGTATGACTCTTATGCTGTCTGCTTTTCTAGTTTTAATCTTCCGTTTCTTCAAACGCGATCTTCACTAAAGTTGAAACTCTTATTTCAACTCGGGTGGTAAACTTTAGTAGAGTTAAAGCGACTCCTTTATTAAGACATTTTTATTAGCAGTATACAATAGTAACATTCAAAGTTGCGTCGCTCAAAGCACCATAAATTTTGTTTTTAGTTGAAAACTGTACATAGAGTACCTTTAATTTTTTTAGGGTCATGTGTTTTGCAATGATCAGCATTATTGAGAGCAGCTTTAACTTTGGTTCTAATTCTCTCTTACTATGTGCATCTTTACCTTGAAGCTCAGACAACAGTCTTGCTATTATTCAAGGTTCTATGGAAAAACAATTAGCTGTGATAATTTAAGTTCATTGTGGAAAAATCTGAGACCGATGCCAAATAACTGCATTTTTGTAATAAAGAAATTTTGCATTGCGTAATTTTTCATTTCTACATAGATTCCGTCACAAGATATATTTATTTGCCGGGTGACTTCTTTATTAAAGTTCTGTGTATTTTCAAAGCACAGAGCTTCTGGAGAAACGACTTGTACTCAGAACCTCCTGAAAAATATTCCATTTTCGGATTGCAAAGCTGGTCAATGCATATCAGGTTGTCCTCGAGATTAAGTTACACAAACAAAATACGACTTTGAAAAAATTGAACAGATTAAGTAAGGGATAGGTTAATGAAGTACATTGTTTAATGTTTTTGACGTGGTTAAACCATGAATATAATAATTAGGGATGTGACGTGCATGTTGCATATATGCAGTAGCGCGGCATATATTATATTTCAAGAGCATAAAATATGCATGTGCATATTGTGCGTATATGCTAACAGATAAATATGCACAACTTGGTCAATTTTGAACGTGGAACTGTCTAACAAGATGGTGTATGATTTTCGTCATGACTAAAGTAATGAACGGAATGAGATATATGAATGTAGGATATTTTAGAAGACTGAATTTGGCTGTAAGGTTTTATAGTTCGTTTTTGGAACACAGGAAGCAAAATGTAAATTGTACGGATAAAATTAAGTAGTGTATTCTAAGTAGTACAGCGTGCTCTACACAACAATGCTGAAGAAAAGAACTAACAGCAAAATCTTCCAATATGCTGAGGAGCATGAATATTTTGAAATGGAGGATGGATTTTTGCTTTGCATGTATTGCTAAAAACAGGTATGTTACGTAATTAAATCGTGATATATTGTACTTAAATGTTTCAAAGGTGTTGAATGTGATGTTACGTGCTTTTAGATTAATTAACTACAGTTATTGGAGGAAATTGTTCTATTCTAATTGTTGTTCCCGAATTTCAGAATTCCACGAAAATATAAAATGCTTGGTGGCTACTGTAGTAGCCGTCAGGACCGAAAGGGTTAAATAATTTGCCGATCCTTTAATGACTTTCATACGTATAGATATAGCAATGGTATACCTACATGCTAGCTGCTCATTTAAATTTCCTTTCAGGTGTCAAGTTCGAGAAGATTTCTCGTTACGCAACATCTGAAGACGGCGGGTCGTATTGCTAAGAAAAACATGCACCAGTCAAGAAAATCTAAACCTGAAGACTACTGTCAGGGCCCCATCACACCAGATCCTGGCCAAACTAGTGATACGAACAATTCAACTACTAGTGTTGTTGTCGACCAACCAGGTACCAGTCAAACTACTAGTGTTGTTGTCGACCAACCAGGTACCAGTCAAACTACTAGTGTTGCCGTCGACCAACCAGGTACCAGTCAAACTACTAGTATCGCCGTCGACCAACCAGGTACCAGTCAAACTACTAGTGTCGCCGTCCACCAACCAGGTTCTAGTCAGTTAGTTTGTAGTAATTCAAACGCACCCATTCTTCGCAAGAGAAGTTCCTCTTTTGATGAGAAGTTGTGTGCTGCATTCTTAAATGGAGATATTCCTCAGCATAAGTTGAACAATCCTCATGTAAGAAAGTTTCTAACTAAGCATACCGGCAATGTGATCCCAGACCAAAGTACAGTGAGAAAATATTATCTGTCGGACATATATCATAAAAAAATTAATGCCTTCAGGGAAAAGGTTTCCACTCACAAGATACGGGTATCTTTGGACGAAACTACGGATGTGGAACAGTGATACGTTGCTTGTTTCGTAATCGGAATATTAGGTGAAGAATCAGAACGAGGCAACTGCTACTTGGCTAGCCTCGGCTAAAATCGGCATATTACATATTAATTTTTTCTTGAATTGTTTAATTTAACTGTCTTTTCCATATGTGTATGTTTGAAATTGTCTAACTATTAAAGAGGTCTAAATTTAATTTCGTTGTCATTTTGTTTTCAAACTTTAAACATTTCGCAGTAAAAATAAAAACATGAGATCGCACCTGCGTTTTATTGAAAGCTCTATTCAAACCTCCAAAATTCAAATACATTCAAAATATACTTATCCAGTAACAGATTAACTTTATTCCATATTCTGTAACTAACTTTGAGCATAAAATATGCACACTATATTTAATAATTTCTGGTATATAATATGCATAATTCTATCAATAGTACTAATATGCATTTTGGTCCAGCATATATGCCAATGACTTTTTGCATATTTTATGTGGCATATAAATCTCGAGATCAGAGATCGTCATATAATATGCTGCATATTGTGAAAAAAAAATATGCACTTATGCAGCATATTTTATGCCGCATATTGTCACATCCCTAATAATAATGTTTGTGATGTACAATTAAATGCATTGCGTGAAGTCGAGGTAACGCGATGCAACTGGACTTGTTCCAGCGTCGACATTGTGGCCAAGTTAGGTTTCCTATTATGTTGGTGAAGGACAAATAGGATCTCACCCCTGGAGTACGGCACAGGGATCTCCAGGTAGCCAGACTCCAGGATCTCCTGAGTCTCCTTTACTTCCTTTTAAACCTGGCGCTCCATCCAAGCCCCTTCCCAGTGGTCCTGGAGGTCCTTGGACTCCTCGAGCTCCAAAGCAACATTCTCCTTTGGGGCCAGGAGCTCCGTTAGCTCCTCTAGGCCCTGGGGGTCCAGGGGGTCCACTGTTGCAGGACGTCTGATGACATTCACCAGGGGGTCCCTGGCGGCCCATAGAACCTTTCATTCCTGTTTGACCTCTCTCTCCCTTTAGCCCTGGTGGGCCGATATGTCCTCCCTCTGCGCAAAGACAAAATACGTTATTAAATAAGCATTTATTATTTAATATTTCATCCACAGTTGTACTGCTTGCAGTCGTCACTTGCGGGTGCACGAACTTAAAAATGTTAACTTATTTTGCCACAAGTATTTCCATGAAATGGGCATTTTCGGATATGGTTTTGCATGATTTTTTTTCGAAATATCCCACCTAAACGCATTTGTTCGAAACCAGCCATACTGATGATGTTTATTTTCATTCTACTATTTCAATGACGTAAAAAATTCTATCACAAATCAAATCAAAATACCAATACCGTGAATATGGAACTAGGTTTCATTGGTGGAATATTCTGAATGAATTAAAGTTGCTTCTAAGCTGCTTCGCTCTCGAAACAAGTATTTGTGACTGGGCCTCTTGATCCATTAGGGCTGCTCCTTAGTTGGCATTGGCAGGCAATCAGCCAGGAGTTGGACCAAGTTCTTCGATGCTACTCACTATGATCAAAAATGGACAAGTTGATTTTCACTTCCATGAGCTCGCGCTGTTCTAGAAGTTATGGAGCTTCATTGACATCGTTCAAAAAATAAGTCCTGTTAAAAAACTATCTTAATTATTTTCCAGATTGCATTGAAGGTTAAAAATATTTTATCAGTATACATTTTCATTTTCAGGTGTTTCACAATTTTTTTTCTAATTTGTTATGTAAATGCTCAGTAGAAAACGCTTCGTTATTTTCAATCAGCTACGTGTAATTTTTATGAGGTATATAAATCAAAAAATATGAAACTTCCACCTAAGGACTGAACGATGAGGCAAAAGGGAAATGAACTTGATTCTAAACACTAGTAAAGCAGGTGAAAACATCGGAAACATTAAAACTGAAACGAAAACTGCACAAGATGAACATTACTCAAATCAATAAGATATAAAATTTAAACAGAAGTAGTTCCATTTGAAAAAATTTTCACTGGAAGAAATTTCTATTGCATAATCTCAATAACAAGTACGTAAACCCTTAACTGAAAGGGAAATGGGTTTATTATTTAGTTTCAGCGATTCAAGTTGATATCTGGCTTTGCTCGTCGGACTGGAAAGAATAGGCGATGAATACGTAGAATTTTTCCATGAATGAATATCCCTACTTCCATAACTTTTTACCAGGAGAGAACCGGTCATATTAATCATATCTAGGATTCCGATTTCTCTCTCTCTCTCTCTGCATGATGGTTAGTTCTTATTAGTGCCTCGTGTACGCGACTCACTTAACTAAGAGTAGTTTTCTGTTTTCTCGAGCTGCGCAGTGAGGGATTTTTGTATGCTAGTTTGGTGTGTAGGACGTTAACAATGAGGGAATCCAAAAGTGTCCTCTCTGAACGAATATTTTGAGTTTGCTATCCTTCTACTGTAGATGAAAAATATCAGGATATCTCCTACCCTGTCTAAAATTGCGTCATTTCTAGCAATGTGTATACGGAATATCTATGATTCAATGATTTAAATGATTAAAAAAGCCACTTTACTAATTTGGAAATAGATATGTAAATTTTTAAAATCTAATGAATAAATTAGCATTTTTTAAAACTCTCGTCATAAAGTAAAATCTGGATTCACTGAACCACACAGACATCCATCAACAAATGAAACTGAACGGTTGAGAAAAAGCGTCTGTAATTTTGAGGATTGAAATTTTTCTGTGGTCTTACGTGACTGGATCGTGACCCTGAACTGTGCTATGGCAGACGACAGAATGTCCACTTGGTTGCTGAGTGATCTGATTTGGTCGAGCTTGTTCTGTACAACCGCAACTTGGTTCACCAATGCTCCCATGTCTCCGTCACACTGCGTTTAGAGAGGGTGCAATTTTAATGGAACACGGAAACTCTTTTTTTCGTTTCAAAAACAGTGTTTATGATCGATATCAGTTGAATGAATAAAGTATGGGACGATGCAATTGGCCTACGATTTGTGTCATACTGTACTCATATTTAGGAGTAATTTCACTGAAAAACAATATAGAACATGGAATAATGAGAGTACGGATGACTCCATGGCAGTGACTCCACAATTCTCTTTAATGGAAGGTGAATAATAAAATGATTTGGCTTACTCATGTCTCTGTTACGCTAAGGCAAAAACCATTCCAATTCCAATATGAATGACTACGAATGTAGCTTAAGGAATGTCAGTATGACGACAAAACTATGTAGATATTTATTTTATTCAAGAGGACTATACTACTGTGAATAATGAAAGGATGTTTGTGTCTTCATGACGCAGTGATGACATATGGGGAAGAAATGAAAAAAGTGATAATTATGATCACGAAATGAAGATAAAGACATGAACTTATAGAACGAGTTAATAATAGTTTTACGTATGACTAGATATGCCACTAAATGAATGTAATTCAGAATTCTCACCAACCACCTATGCTGTTAAATGAAAAGTGCAAAATTGGGTGGAAGATTTGTAAGAAAATAATTAGAAGAAATTGGAAAACATGAACTGTTTTACATATTCACACATCATTCAATTGAAATATATCACCAGTTTCATTCTGAGTCGTTAGCGAAAAAAATGTCTTGTTTAACCACGAGTTTATTTCATGGATCGTTTATGATTTTTTTTGGGTTCTGGATTGATATGATAGAAAATTATGCTTTAAACTACTTCTTTATTATCAATTACGAGGTCCATTTAATGGAGTCTGTAGGTCATGAATGGTGCAATTGTAAAACACTTTAGAACGTATTTATTTTCTTATTGGTGTTGTTAGCGAGCAGCTGTAGGTAAATGGGAGCTTCTTGCAATACACGTACGAATTTACTGGTCTTACTTTCAGGTTAATCAACATTCACAGTTCACGAAAAAACATTAAACATGACAAATCGTACAGTTAAAATTTCTCACTTTTGAAAGCAGTAGATTTGAACACATAATTGTCCGTTTGATAATAGAAATAAAACAGTAGAATACTGAAAAAATTAAAACATTGTAATTACAGGACCAATAGAAGAGGATTGTCGGTATTTCTGATACACTACATATAAAAAACTTTAAATCTCTTTTTTCAATTAGAACGATCCATATCTCTTTAATGTTTGTAGTTCAAGTGTTAATATTCTTTTACAAACTTACTTTACTGATGGGGCACTATATACAACTACGCAAACCTGAGGAACGTTAGCACAGCAGCCTCCTCTCTCGCTGATCAGGCGGATGGTGAACAGTACGATGTCGGTTGGGTCAATTGTGACTGTACCTCCACCACACCGGCACTGTCCTGGCATACCCGGATTTCCAGGTACACCGGGGCACCCTCTGCCAGGGGGTCCAGGGGGGCCTTGGGGTCCATATGATACATAACCGGTGTTCTGGTTTGTAAGATATTAAAGAATAGAATAGAATAGGCAATAGAAACGAGCCGTTTGGCCCATTCTTGGGTTGATACGCATCGGTGTCTGAGAAACATGAAGCTTTGAAAAATACCTAATCCAAAAATCGAATAAATTCAAATGTTTTCACGAAATTAGAGAAATTAAATTTTGCCAGTAAGAGCAGCTTTAGTCCTATGTATTAAATTATGCGAAGTAGTGCTATGCTATCAAATGCAGTTTGCCTGCCGGGAAATATGGGTACAATTAAACTTTTTGTGATTTTTTTATTTCACTTCGAAAGGATTCAAAGAAAGGTATTAGAGATAAATGTTCTCGAAATTGTTTTTACATACTTTTCACTCATCATTGTCGAATTTTGTAAAAAATTTCCCAGCACTGGCCAAAATTCAATGGAAATCTAATATGTGTTGAGATGTATTAACGATTTATTAATAGTGTCATAGGCAACCACAACAGTTCAGTTGCTGGATATGTGTAATAAATGTATTTTCTTGTGCATATACTAAGATTAAAGATGAAGGTACATGATTTTAGAATTTGCTTAAAATAAAATTGCTGTTGTTGATGATTTACTGATCTACTCGCAATAACTTAGTCACGAGAGTTTTTACACAGTGTGTCAAATGTTCGAGTGTGTACTATGAGACCTACTCGTTAGTTTCGTTTGACATGCAGTGAGTGGAATCCACGTACTGTGATGCACAAAACGCACGACTAAAATTATACACAAGGGAAGCTTGCAAGCTTTCGAGGTGACCACCAAATTTTCAAATTTGGTCGACGAATTTATTTGTCAAGTGTGAATTAAAATAATGTGCAGCACAATTCCTGAAAAATTTTGTTTATACATTATAAATGTTTTCATTGAGTTTTCAGTGTCACGGTAAGAAAACGGAAGTTTTGCGTGAATGTGTTCTAGAACATTTACATTCTTCAAATAAAGCAAGTTCATGACTTGAAATTTTTCCATGAGACATTACATAAAAGTCATTAAGAAATCATTCTCTAAAGATTATAATGACAGAAGATTTTATGACGATATTGAACGATTAATGAGCTTATGACAGTTAAAAGATTATTAGTACATAATAATTCCTTATGGAATGATGGTAATCATACTTTAAGCGAAACAATAACATTTTCTTTAACTAGTACTTCATCCGCACAAGGAAAGTATATTAAACTTTTTGTTTGAATCAAGATATATGTTAATTGTTTCATTTGGAAGTACTTCAGGATCATTAACACACCTAAGAAAGATAATTGACAGAAAGTGGTCTCTTTATAGTAACTTTTAAACTATTTTTGATAACGCTTATACTGAGATAATTCTTCCGTTTGTATCAGTAATACATGAACGGTAATGTCTCTACTGTCGTGTAAACTCCTTTTTATTTAAATACAAAAATTTCAGGCAATTGATGCAACAAACGTTTAAAGAACTGCACACTACAGAGATACCCCACGTACTGTACACTGTAGAGATATCCCAGGGGGCCCAGGAGGACCAGGGGGACCAGGGGGCCCGGCGTACACTGGGGAAGGTGGAGGAGGAGAGGGGGGACAGTTCGACACAACGGGTGCAGGCTCCACGCAGGGTTGTGGGTTGACGCCTTGTGCAGGTCCCATCACTTGGTAACCTACGGCAGTTGAGTCTCTTGAATGGTGTTGCTCTCAGAAATGTTCTCCCTCATTGATATTGGAGCAAACCTAACATTTTGGAGCCTCCTTGTTAATAACGAATTCGTGTCAAAATTCAATTAATATTTCCAGAGCATCGCTCACTGAGTGCAGTAAGTAATCAGTTAGCTGGAACTCATTCCCCGTTAGAGAGGAAACATGAGGTTTCATAAGGAGATGCAGTAGCTTGAGTGTATCAATTGTCCACCAGATAGTACAGAGAGAAAAGTAACATTACTGCCTACGGGCTGGTAGGATGCCTGCAACCACGTAGGGTAACCAATGAAGAAGCTCCACACGTCCATTTCTCCTAACATTATATACATCTGAATGCGATGACCGCTGGAACCAGCAAATAAAGCCTTTCATCTGTAGAACCACTCACGCTCTTGTACACTGGTATCCCGAAAATACATACTCCTAACATTAGCTACGTTCATGTTCTCCACATTCCAGCTCTCTACGTTCTAGCTCTGTGTCTTCAGGCATTTAATCTCAAGACCTGGGCAAGACTGACGAAGATAATTAAAACAGCAATATAAAGTGTGCCTATATATAAAGTTTGTAAACCTCACTTGTGTTCTCCTGCCTCTTCCAGTTGGATATGCATACTCATTCCATGAAGAGCACCATAAGAGATATCCCTTTTGATGTACTACCGAAAGCGTGCACTAATTTGGACAACGATTTCACACAGTAATCCTGCTGCCCATTGTAAGTGTATTTCATGATCTCTAGTTGTAATCATTTGCTACTCAATATTATCGTTGCTTAATAATGATATCGCTTACTAAAACAAAACTACTTAATAATCCTCCCTTGACAATTTGACATATACTTCTCTATCAAGAAATACCTTTTTCTTATTTAAAACCTCAAAAACAGCATGTTGATTGCAATATGAGAACACTGTAGTCATTATTTCACAGAAATATTCTATAATTTGGGAAAAAAACCTTAGTCACAACCTGAGCAACAAAAACCGCCCGTTTCTCACCGGGATACAATCCTTGGTCGCCCATGTCGAACCCGGGCTGGGATGGGTTCATAACGACATAACTAGGATAGGGGTTGGATTGTCCTCCCATAACATAGCTCGAAGAAGGCATTGAGGGATCAGGCAGTAGGACGGGCGCATATTCCCCGGTAAGTGTGTCCTGCTGGCCCAAGTTAGCGCAGTAGATCTGACGCTTATGGATGTTGTTGGTTGGATCGTAAGGAGTCAAAGACTCCAGCAGCTTTTCCAGGGCGTCGGAGTCATCTTTTCCGTTGAGGGTTGTTTCATTGAGCCCAGACAGTTCTGCAATTTTAACGGTAATTGTTCAGATGATTGTCTCTGATTTGGTCTTTGCTATGGCAAAATTAATGAAATGAATTACACAACCCACCGAAGGTTTAGAACCACCCTGGGATTTTTATCTAAACCATGAATGACAATTATAAGTTTTATTTCTTTCAAGAAGTTGTTTTATATTTTCAGCTTTTGTAAATCATTATATAATAATTTAATTCCTAATAAACATATTCTAATCGAAATCTTAATTAAACAGTTCGTTCTAGTTTCACCAAAAAACCCTCATAAGCTACTATTAAAGCAGAGCAGATTCTTGTCATTTTTTTAGTATCTTGTTAAAAGTACATACATGGTAATAATTATTTGAGTTACGAGTACAAAAATGTAGTGCCGAGTCAAGGAAAAATTGATGAATAATCTCTGAGTAACTATCGTAAGTGAATCTACAATATTTGTCAGCAAATTTCTCATTCACTTCAGTTTAGTTTGTGACGTAACTCACAGATCCTTGCATTGCTGAGACTGAAATGTTTCTTACAACAATGACATAAATTTTTTTAGCTACTGGGTGAAATTGAGCAAAAAATTTAACCTGTGATATACTATAAGTAGAAGTGAAACACCAAAACTCACATTTCTCTTTTGCTCTAACGAAGTGAGTCAAATAAAATCGAATTGAGTCAAATAATCGAATAAAATCGAATATCGAATAAGGTGGGCATGTGCAAGATGATTATAAATGTATGTAAGAGATTTTTCTAAACATGCACGCAAAAACAAAAACAAACTCTTCATGCTTACTAATCAAATGAGCTGCAAACACAGTTGGCGTGTGCAGCACTCAAACAAGCTGCAAACACAGTTGACGTGTACACCACTCAAACAAGCTGCAAACACAGTTGGCGTGTACAGCACTCAAACAAGCTGCAAACGCAGTTTGTTTGCTACCACTCATATAAGATGCAACAATTACCTGGGCTTAGTTTTGCGTTGTTGGAGTGTTTTTCTGATGCATTTTCTGCTGCCGATAAAACACTTACAAAACATACGAGTAGAAACGAAGACAGTGAGAAAGTGGCACCGAATGCCATACTCAAAAAAGATTAAAAGTGTTACAGACTTTTGTTAGGACTTCATGCCTCTGAAATGAAAAAAACGAATTTGAAAATTCATGCATGAAAATTCACTTGATAGTGGAGTGAAATTATTTTAATTCGGATTCTGAAGAAGCGAATAAAATTATAAGTAAAATTCTCATGATTCTCTTTATTTAAAATAAAAATGAAACAAAATTCGTCTTGCACTTTTTGAATTCTGACTAATTTATCAATCGTAAATGATTCTTGAAAACAATTCCATGGTTCCAGAGGTTCGCATTCCCCGAACCTCTGGAACCATTAGCTAAATTGGACAAGGATTTTTTCGTAGTCATCTCTTTACAGTGACTGCTGCCCATAGAAGTTGCTGTTGTAGACACTAGTTTCCAGCAACTCCATCTCCTGTTGGATTACTTTTCTCTGTCAATGAAATTTTGGATTTCTGGGGTTTCTTCAAGGGCCTTTGGAACTGAGACTCTATAATCTGAGCAGTTCAGTCGAAGTCATAATAAAGAACACGGACTTGATTTGGGGGGGGGCCAGACGATACAAGTTGTGCTGCCGTCGCATGACATGAATACTTCTGTAGTTTTTCCTGTGGTTTGTGTACTCTGGGTTGAATGAAGTGGTGACCAACATGAACTATATCCCCTCAGATTACTTTAATTAACACCAGAGGCTTGGACTATAAAGTTAAGGCCTCCTTAAAAGCAGGCACACGCTTCCTTATATTTTCGAGTAAATCAGTCAATATATCTCGACTTCAATCTATTCAAAACACGCTTGATGCAAATTATAATCCATAAATAACTTGCAGCGAATTACATGCTAATGCTCTACCGATAATTATAATCAGGCATCATGGCCTCATTGAAATAACCATATGATAGCACTGACTTATTAGTACTTACAAGCGAATTTCGTATTTCGCACTGCACTTTAGCAAGACGGAATACTTTTGCACAACTATTAACCTCCCTTTACTGCTTTGTTTTAAATTTTATGCTAGATCACTGGCATTTTAAAAAAAGTTGACTATAGCTTTGCATCCGATTTATTACTAGATCACACGAAGCTCACACTGCTACCGTCTTTAGTAAACGTAATGTAAAGATCTCTTTATTTTCGTATTGAACTTGTCCTGATGGCCTCGTAGTTTCACGAAAATGTGTCTCTGTTTGTATCGACTGAAACTTGAAATTGCAATATTACCATTGGTAAAAGCAAGAAAAGAAATTATTCTGAACGTTGAAGGAATCTTGCTCCTGTCTCAGCTGTTTAAATTGCTGCCATTTTATGTCAATATCAACTTAACATTAATACAAAATTATTCATATCAGTATGAAAATTATTTCATCATGAGGTTCGTTAATCACTGTCATGCTTAGAATCTACGAAACACTCGCATGCTTTCGAAAAATTCTTGCCTCTGTTTTTGTACGTCTTGTAATGTATATGTTGTATGATGAATATGAGGTAGAATTTTATTTTGATAACAATACCCTTACCATACATCACGATACCCACATATGAGAATAATTACTCCTAGTCATCATTACTTTCTAACAACTTAGAGACACTGATAAAACCTTCAAGAATATTACTCATATTTCTACCCAACTAAGCATGAAAACGCTGGTATTAAATTTTCTCCACTGACTTGAAGTCTTGTGCTATCAATTATATGAAAAGATAATCATTGATATCACATGATCACGTTTCCCACTGCAAAATCACGAGGAACATTAAGCGCTCTGAAGTCAGGCGCTACGAAACTCATCACAACCAAGCGTGTCTCGCGAACGCTGAAGAGAGCAATTTCAGGTGCGCAACCAACTTCAACTCTCAATCAAACGGCCTCTCAAATTCTCGCAGTGTAAATTTTCCATTGGGCTCTAATTTGCATATCAATGGCGGCAATAAAGGCAATTTCTCGCCGTTACACCCAGAGGGCTCACAAGGAGACTTGAAGTGGTGCGCCGGTCGCTCTCGCTCCGCTCTGACTGCCTGCTGCACCACCAGCCTGGTGATGAGAGATGTGCTCTGTTAGTGGGTGTGCTCTGTTAGTGGGTGTGCTCTGTTAGTGGGTGTGCTCTGTTAGTGAGTGTGCTCTGTTAGTGGGTGTGCTCTGTTAGTGGGTGTGCTCTGTTAG
>VCRD01000008.1:448036-551854 GCA_006783055.1 Trinorchestia longiramus | reverse complement strand
TGGGTGTGCTCTGTTAGTGGGTATGCTCTGTTAGTGGGTGTGCTCTGTTAGTGTGCTCTGTTAGTGGGTGTGCTCTGTGAGTGGGTGTGCTCTGTTTGTGAGTGTGCTCTGTTAGTGGGTGTGCCCTGTTAGTGGGTGTGCTCAAGTATTATGTGTACAGTGGTACCTCGACATACGAATGTCCTTACGAATTATTTAACATACGATTGGTTATTTGGTTCAGATTTCCTCCCAACATACGAATGTTTTTGGTTCCCATTTCCATGCACGAATCTGAACCAAATGACTATTTGCATGTTTAATAATTCGTAAGTAAGGACATTCGTATGTCGTACTCTGTTAGTGGGCCTTCGTGATTCATTATCACCAGGTCTTCTATACATGAGGCTCAAGTTAAGTGTAAAGAGCGAAAGGCCTACTATCCTAAATCAGGGCTGGAGAATATTGATTTATAGGTAAGAAAAGTAATTTAAAGTAATTAAAAGCTAATGAAAGATATAATAGTAGACCGAAATCATAACAATTGCATTATTTCAACTCAACAATTCACCAATGATTTCGTTTTTTCATTGATTTTTATCAATGAAGTTTTTGATAATTTTATTTTATCTTAATTCTTCATTCATTCAAATGGATGTCATCATAGGGGCTAAAAGTAAACCTATGAAATGCATTTTTAAAACATTTTACAGTTATTTAAAACATTTTCGCAGATGTGATTTTTTAGGTTTTTGAGTTTGTGCTTTCAATTTGAAAGAATGGGTTTGTAGTAAAACTATAGACTCGAGGGCACTATACAACATAAATAGTATCACAGATATCTTCAAATAATATATATCACTAATATCTTTGCCTACAACTGTCGTTATAAAAAAGTTGATAATGTTGTTTGTCCAGAAAGTAGCATGACACATTTTTTCCCAGTCAATTTAGAAATATTTCTTTTCATAGCTACATACCTCGAATGAACTTGTAGGCTATTTATATCTTTACCTTAAGAAGTTATAATGACATCCTTATTATTTCTTCCATTGAAAGATGACCAAACAATATTGACGGTAACTCTGCTCGTTATTTTGGCGTTTAAATCTTGTACGCAATTTCATGATAGAATTATTCTGTAAACTCAACCAGAAAAAAAAACATTATTCACTCCATTCAAAGGATGCATATGTGACAGGTACAAGGTGTTCCAAGAAAATATATGCATTTTTAAAAGGCTGTAGTTAAGAGTAAGATCTAAAATATCCAGAATACGTTGTTACCCACCCTATATACACCTTATGAATACCCGTAATATTCAAACTACAGCCTTTTAAACATGTATACATTTTATGGGACATCCTGTATAAAAGTTTCAGGAGTGTGAGCACCCAATCACCTTTAGGTTCGATTTTGAAAATTGTATGTTGATCAATCAGGCTCTTCACTCTTTAATTTTTGCTCACCATTTTCCAGTCAGCACTTCTGCTCGAAGTGTTAGAAAAAATATAATTTCCATCACTTCTTATGCAATACAGAACGAAGTACTTTGAAAATTATTCTATTTTTATGCTATATCCAAGGGTTCAGCTTAAATTTGGCGATCACATACAGGGTGTCTCAAAAAAATGTACTCACCCTTTAACCGTTGCTAACATGCTGTCTTCTTTGTGTTGCAGGTGTGAGATTCGAACCTTTACGAACATGATTAAATGTGATTAAAGAATCATGTTCGCAAAGGTTCGAACCTCACACCTGCAACACAAAGAAGACAGCATGTTAGCAACGGTTAAAGGGTAAGTTCATTTTTTTGAGACACCCTGTACTACACATTTCCATACTACATTATCTGGGCGAGTAAAAGTTGATGGAATTCACGCTCCTCCTCGAGTCTCCGGGTATCAACTTACAAAAAATAAACCAAACAAATACCTTGCTTCAGTAGAGGGGCACAGCGGAGGCCAGGCTGGCACGGCCTCACAAAGGAGCTCTGTGTGTGCCGCTAGGGAAGTGCTGGGGCTGCGGTCCAAGGCCGTGGTGAGGATGAAGAGTAGGTCTTGTAGGCGCCTCTGGGCATCTCTGTTGTAGGCATTGCTGAGGGAGAGTGAAATGATGTAAGGTAGTCACACTAGGAATGAAATGTTTCTCGCTAGTCACACTAGGAATTAAAATTTCCATGCTAGTCACACTAGGAAGGAAATTATTTCGCTAGTGACACTAGGAAGGAAATTTTTTTCGCTAGTGAGACTAGGAAGAAAATGTTTATCGCTAGTCACACTAGGAATTAAAATTTCAATGCTAGTCACACTAGGAAGGAAATGTTTCGTAGTTGTCATAATAGGAATGAAAAATTTTAAGCTAGTCACGCTAGAATTGAAATATTTCATGATGTTTACGATAGAAATGAAATATTTTGTTGCAGGGAATAAAATGTTTCATCGCAGTCACGCTAAGAAAGAAATATTTCACGGTGGCTGTGCCATTATAGAAATATTATACCACTAACGATTTTTTATATTTGAAGGACATAGAGCCCAATAACTCATTTCATTAGAGATCTGAAGATCTTCAGCTATTCAGTTATCCGAAACAACAATGTATTGTGTTGGTCAATTAGTCCGCTTGGTTTTCAAGCGAAATTCACAAACGATCAGTGATGAATGAACTTTTTGGTCAGAAGATTTTAAAAATCCGTACGTCATAGAGAATGCGCTTATCTGTCTGAGGTCTTGTTGTGAGGTGAAATAACACAGTGTGTCAATTTAATACATATCAAAAGAAGAATCATTAAAAGAAACAATGCATACACCGTGTTAGAAAACGACAATTGATTGTTGTTTTCAAATGCTTCAGTTTTATCTCACCATGAGAAAGGCCAATGAGCCTAATACAAAATCACTTAGAAATTTCAACCTGGTGCTTTGAAAAAACGCCATAAAATTTTCCACATGGCTTTTCAATCGCAAACGAAACACATGAATTTCTTTTACGTTCCTAAAAAACATATTTCATAGCAGTGTGCATGTTCATGAATTGTATGAAATATGATTTGCATGTGAGCTTCCAACATTACTTACGTTTAAAAGTTATTCTTGTCCAAATCCAACGTAAAAACTGTTTATTTTTTGCGGAAGTATACTTAAAATAACACTTTCATTGAACCGATGTCATTTTTAGATGAAAGATATATACGTTATAAAGCTTACGTTTCTCGTCATGGACAAGTGTACTACAAATTTGAGTTGTACGTGTAGGAGGAGCCTGAAGAATATGTGTGCTACACAGACACACACATAGACACACACATACACACACACACACACACAAAAACAGACAGCCTTGTGATGCAGACATAGGTACGCGAACAGGCAGGCTGTTCTGTGCACAACTCGGCGTAGATCGTACAAGATTCATTTGCGAGTTACTTGTTAAAAAATGACTTTGTTGGACGCCGTTGATGGTGATTTTCATGAATGATATTTGAAGAGAACTGTTTAACACAGTGAGTAGATCATAACGTGACCTCCGTTGGTTTGTTATGTGGATATTTGTGAACGAAAAATGTTCTGTAACGCTTTAAGATACCATTTAGCTTCTTACATCATAAAAGAAAATATTAGTTTCGGATCAAATTGGTACCTACAATTGATAAAGGATGTGACTCAGTGCATCATTGTTTTGTTTAACTCATAATGCTTAGATTTTTATGTATTATATATCGTGTACCGTTAGCGTTCATTCCAGTAAAATAACCTCAGGAAACTAAAATGCAGTTTCTATGAATGTTTTTTGTTTGTAACGAAGAGCGATGTATTTGAAGTTGTAATAATTTATATCCGTATGTATTATAACTGCAGCTGCATTGGAGTAAATTAAAATTTTTGTAAAAGATAATTGAAATTAGACTTAGAAGCTGTTGTTAGATGATGGTATTTGTCTCTTCATTAAGAACTTTAAACTCTTGTTATGTACGCTCAATGTGAAACTTTTTTATCTTGAATTAGATGTTCTGCGCAAGACTTTGATGCACAGGAGTATTTTGAGCAAAGCTATGCACGTATGCTCCTTAAAAATTGAAACTCGTGAAGGTGATATCTTGAAATACATTTTTTTACAGATGGCGGGCCTGACAAAAATGCTGGTGTTACTCGCTGCAATTTTGTTGGTATCAGTGAACTCCGCTGCTGTAGAGAACCGTGAGTTAAGTAATTCAATGGATTTCTTGAACATGCTTGTGGACAACGGGCCTTGCCAGTTATCTTCTTTTAGGTGCTTAAATTTGAAGTGGTTTCTTAAATAAAAAAGAGGGCGTGTTCTCATGTGATGGTAGACGATATTTGTAAACTTCCAATAAATTAACAGAAAAGTTTCTGAGGAATATCGGATAGTTAAGAGTCTAGGAAAGACTATGTTTTTGTTCTTCTACATTCCCGTAAGAAAGAAGTAAGTTTCCTCTTTTAAAATTTGGTGTACGTATTCCATTCGAGAAGTCTAAACTTTGTACGGTTTTTAGTCGCATAATTCTGATGTAAAAATTATATCCGTTTAATTACAAAACATTATTGTTGATCCCGAATACAATTTGAGAGCACAAACTTCAGCTGAAAACTGATATATTTTGGCAAACTTTAAATATTTACATCTTATTAAAAATAAGTTACAACAGATGCTGGTCTGTGATTTTCAAGAGAGAATCAGTCGAATGTATAAGCTAGTTATGAACTAAAATTGAGAAATAAAACAGCAAATTAGTAAAATTTCGTTTTAATTCTTATTTTTTCATCGACATACTCCAGCCACTGAAGAAGTATATAGTGTGAAATTGATTATGCAAATCTTATTTTCAAATATCGCACAAGCGTACCTGTGAATGAATTGTTGAGTCCTTAGTGCACCTACTCCGTGAAAATGAACAAATTATTTACTTTGTATGGGAGAAAACTGCAAGTCTGAATTCGAATTTTTTTTACCAGTCTATTTACAACTGAGGTCTTTCCTGCAGAAGACGACGAAGGAGGGACGCTGAAGGAGCTGAGTCAGCTGCGTGCTGGCCTTCTTCGCCTACAGGAGCTGCAAAATCTGAAGCTTGAGCTGCCTAGTCTTGACGACTGGACTTCTGATGAAGGTCTTGAGAGTGAAGAAATAACCAAGGAAAGATACAAGCGACTTATTCCAGTGAGTGATATCAACACAATTATTCCTATTTGTACGATCACAAATATTTAGGAATCGACCAGCTTGGTCGACTGGTGAGCGAATCTGCTTGCGAGCGGAAAGACCCGGGTTCGAATCCCGCTGCCGACATGGTTGACGCGGCTAGAACTACGGCATGGGACTTGGGTAAACAACCGAATAATTATCGAAGTAATTATCCGACTCAAGAATGGGCCCGAAGGTTCGTTCCTATAGCCTCATTCTATTCTTATTCTTGTACGATTCGAAAGTTATTACGGTTATGAATGATGTTAGGGTCACTATAATGAAGATTGATGAGAAGGCCTTTATCATAAAGAATAATGTAAAAGTCTTTGCTATAAAGAATGATGTGAAGGTCACTATTGTAGAGTGATATAAAGATCACTATTGTAAAGAGTGATGTAGAGGTCACTATTGTAAAGAGTGATGTAGAGGTCACTATTGTAAAGAGTGATGTGGAGGTCACTATTGTAAAGAGTGATATAGAGATCACTATTGTAAAGAGTGATGTATAGGTCACTATTGTAAAGAGTGATATAGAGGTCACTGTTGTAATGTGTGATATAGAAGCAACTGCTGTAATGAGTGATGCAAAAGTCAGTGATGAGTGATGTGTCACTCATGAAGCTCAATTGTAAATTGATTTATAAGTTGAACGCTGTTACAGACCTGCTTTTTACTATAATTTCTGTTGTAAAATGATTTGTTCGGAAATTAATCAAAAACACAAAAATCTCTTGGGCTAAGACTAGAGGTACACCATGTAAATAACCTCACGCTCACTATTGCTCCTTGAAATATATCTATATGAAATTAACCTCTCCTGTTTATAAAGTTAATACCAATCAGCATTTATTTTAAATACATCTCTTTCTTGAAAATACTTTATATGGTAGTTGCTCTTTTTAAAATTAACTTTACGTGCAGGAGAGCAACCAGTGTTCCTGTCCAGCTTTGGCAGCGATTTCGAAAAAAATTTCAGAGTTCGAGAACGAGATTTTACAACTGGACGACATCCAACGCAAGTTAGACCTCGTCTCTGTCAGCATCAGATATCTGGGTGAAATGGTCGTTGAAGGTATGTACTCCTTTATACAGGGTGCGACAACTAAACTTCCTTTTTTCAAAGCAAAACGTTTTAAAAAAGGAATTAATGTTGCCGCACCCTGTATCTTTCTGATTTCCACTCGCTGGCTGTCCCTGCCCTTAGGAGACCCACATTTTGTTCAGATTAGGAGACTTGGCAATTTACAGGCCATATCATAACACCACCACTGTCTTATAACATTTGATTAAATAGTTACTGGACTATTTCCTTTAAATCTCATATTCGCATGACTTTCTTTGCGAAGACCTATGAAAGTTTAGGTTGATTGGTCATTTTTTTATAACTTTTTTGCACCGGTTTCAACTACCGAACTTGAAAAAAGTTCATAACTCATAACGCTCTCATCTACGGGGTAAATTTGTACATTTATATTTTGAATTCAACTCCAGAACTCAAGTGAAAAAAGTTCACTTGCGACAAACCAATAATTGCGTGATGAGGGCGTGCAGTTTTCGAGACGACTGAGGTTCCTTAATTCGCAAACTCAGAAACAAACGTAAAAAACAATCATTGAAGATGAGCTTAAAAAGCATTTCAATGTGAAGTATGCATCGCCTGAGCCCCTGGGTACGTGCCGAACGACCAAAATGAAGCTCCGCTAATTGGTAAAAACATTTTCTCAAACTCCTCCAAACGAACGTTTTTTTTACCAAGTCCATGCACACCACGCGAAATGGTCAATTCTTGAATAAAAATATTGCCTTGCGAACAGAGAATGAAGACAAAAACGACCCAAAAGCTGATTTTTGAATGTCAAGCCGTGGCTTATCGACATTAGTTCGAATGTATATAATGTCATCGTATAGAAAAGAACAGAATTGGAACAAGTTTTGTGGGCAATCTTGTGCAAACCACGAGCTGTGAAATAATATTTGTATGATTGCTAGAATTTTTATTTATTTTGAACTTGAATGTCATGAATAAGATATACTCTATCATAATGTATCATAACCAATTAAAAATTTGATCAAATTAAGGAATTGCGCTTCTTGTATCTTCCATTCAATGATAAAAATATTAGAATTTCAGAAAACTGATTTTTGAAATCTCGAAAATAGGAAGGTGAGATGTGCACTAAAGTGAGGCTGCAAATAAAGATTCAACAATCGTCTTTACTTACAAAACAAAATTGTTTGGAGGTATTAAGATTTATGTTCATATAATTTATATATTTAAAGAAGATGTACTAAAATTCAATAGGTGCCTCGAGATAAGAGCTTAGATAAAATGTATAAAATTGTTTATTGTTAGTTATTATGGTTTTAACTGACTGTAAATAAACACAATGATGATGATGTATGTTATTATTTCATGTTAATATCAAATAATATTATTAGATAATATCCTCACTTACCTCGTGGACAACAATAAGGAAATTTTTTACTCGTGTTTCTGTTGTATATGACGTACGCTGTAATTTGGTAACAATACAAGTTTGTTAGTCTTAATGCAAGTGGAACTTAAAGCAAACATTAAATTTTCATAAATCTCACAAACAAGAAGTTAATTTCTAAGAAGAGAAATGATTGAGTATTTTCCAAATGATTTTGTATCATTTTAACTGGGAAAAATAGCAAAATTCATACCATATGAGACGTGGGCTGAAAATATTCGTATTGAAATTTATTAGCAAAACATTGCTGCTGCTGCGACTATTTGTATTTCCTTAAAAGTGTTCTTATCGTAAAAGTTCATCCGTAGTTCAGTTCTGACATAGAATAAGGATTTCTACCACATGATTTTTGAGCTACAAAAAAGATTAAAACGCACTATGCGATCTAAAGTTAAAGTTCATTGTCAAGTAATACTAATATTGTCCCACGAAGTTGCACCTGTTCATGTAGCTCATCAAGAAATCTTTAACTTTCCTCGTATTAGAGAACAACTGGAGGATGACCATGTAACATGATGACAAACTCTGGTAGTAAGACGAGCTGTTTTCCTTTTTGTTATCTTCATTGTTATACACCTTGTTCTCCACTGTACCTGAAGCTGTGTGGATTAGCAGGGAGCAAAACTCTTGAATTCATGGTATCATTTCCAACTATCACATTGTGCAGCTCCAATTTCCTCCCTCAATCTAAGAGCTTGTTGAGTCTATTAAATAATTTCATTTTAACTATCACAGTTTTTCAGGTGTCTTTAACAGTGTGGTCATAGTCATTAAAGCTTTTTCTTTCGTTGTATTTCAATAAAATTATTTTTTATAATCATTTCCTCCACAGTGTTTAGTAATGAGACATTTTTGTGTTAACTGTAAAACATGAATTCTCTTGAGAGAGAACTTCCTACACTTGAAAGGAAGTGAGATTCAAGTCTTCATAATTATTTGCTCTGTACTTTTGTACATGAACTTCAGAAACACAAGAGGTGGGCGAGCTGTGGCATTCATCGCTATTTATAACTAAGAAGGAACTGTCTCACGGAGGCACTGAATTAGAACGTCTCCTTTGCTCCACACACCCAGGACAAAATCTCCTGGAAAGAAACTTTTTACTAGGCGACCTAACTTTTCGAATCGCTGTCATAAATTCTTTCTTTATAGATGAAAGACGACTATGGAGTTGTTTCAGGAAAGTTTCGTCGTACATCCGCAAACATTTGAGCCTTCAGACTATTGTTGATGAGTTCTCCAGAACGAGAGAATGCCTGGACGGCGACTAGAGAGAGACCTTTGTTGTCGAACTTCAACATCGACGACATGATTTCGGCTTTGTTCCATTTGTCTTTTGTTTTATACCTCTTTGGATAAGCTACAGCAAAGATATATGACAAAGTTCAAGGCTTGTTCTATTCTTAACTGCTTTTCAAGATCAGAGTTACTTGTTGCATTTCTTTGCTTAATATCATATGCATTATCTTCTTGAACCTCGTTCACAGAAATCCGTTTTCTGAGCATATACGCAAGCTTGTCTCGTTTAGTGCCGTAGTTATGAACCCTAAGTCGCTCTAACGGGATAAATGCATCATAACTCCATAGCTTCTCCACTTGCCTTCAATAATAATTTGAGAAATTTCATGGGCTGCTTTCGCTGAGGGCAAATTTTACTATGATGATGAAATAATCGAGTTTGAGTCTTTTATGATTGCTTGGTTAAAACAGAGTTAGCTGAAGGTCAGGGAACAGTGCAGTTCTTTCTGTTAAAATTAGAAGAAATTGTGATGAGTTTTCATTGCACAGAAGCTAATATCAAGATTTCAAGTTTTCTTTTCTCAAACTGTGCCTACAGTTAACTGTGTTTCACTGTGATGTGACGATGTAAATTATGCAATAACTTTCTTTAGCAGAATAATGTTAAATTTAGATTTATATTTTGAGCTCAAATACAGCATGTTCGTGCCTTTGGTATATTTGACTATATACGCCCTTTGGGTTAACATCGCCATGTGTTTTCTTCCCAATTATTATTTTCATTCCATTGACTACATTTTCACAGATCGAATCAATCTCACTTTCCATAAAGTTTCAGTATTTCTTTGAGCACATTCATCTATTGGTTTGCTGGCTATCAATGTCACACTGTCGCAATGAAAGCAATTATGTTGGAATAGAACTTCCCTTTCTGGAGTTTGACATACTACAACCTACATCAATTTCCACTTTTGACAGACTGATTGCGCGGTACTGTCATTATGTACTGCTCCTGCTGCCACATGCTCGTTCGTTTGGTGCTCACTCGGACAAACGTCAAAACACGTTCATAAGCGTAGTGAATTTGCTGATTGATTCGTACAGTTTGTTTAGTTAATGTAAAAAATAACTTAATTCAGGGACATTGGTAACATTTTGCGATGACTATGATAAATAAATAACACCGACATTAAATTTAGTAGTAAAACTAGCGTTTTACTCCCTGGTGTGCCGCCTGCGGAACACGTAAATAAAATGCACATAAAAAGCTACACGCTGAATGGGATTCCTGAGGCACATGCTACTATCTTTTTAATATTGTGAAGATTTATTATTTAATAGTTTAATGGTAATAAAGAAGTCCTAACCTTGCTATTTTTGATCAAAATAATTTTGTTCATAATATGGAAAATAATTCAGGGGTTGAAGAGCTAGTATTAGCTACCGCTATCGCAATTTAGAAAGGAATGGTGCTACTAGCGGACACTATTACATGGTAGCGCACTAGAGCCAATCTTTGTATGCACATGGATACGCATTTTTAAAATTTTTCTCAAATACATTTTATTATTCTCATTAACTTCAGTACGCTGCTGGGTGTTGAGGGAGAGTGAGACAGGTATTCCGTAGATTACAGGTGGAATGATAGACGGCATAGGACTTGGGTAGCAACCCAAGAATGGGCCAAACGACTCATTTCTATTACCCTATTCTATTCTTTTGTATATATTTCTGATATTATACATGATTTGGCTGCAGAGCACGCCGGACCACAGGGTCCTCCTGGTCCCCCTGGAGAACGTGGGTTCCCTGGTTCACCTGGCGACGTCGGTCCCCCTGGAGTGGATACTGTAGCGAAATTCCGAGGCGTGCCTGGTCCACCTGGTCCAATGGGCGTCAGAGGCAAGTGGCATTAACACGTTGACTCCGATTGCCTGATTGGTGTAAAATTTCACTTTGTACGCATAGTCACTAGAAGGATCTGAAAAAATTACAGAACCTAACCTCAGTGGTACACATACGTACCACTTCGGAGTCAACGTGTTAAATAATTTATAGTTCCCATTGTCATGCGGTAAGTTCATAATGAATTGTGTTACCACATTGATGCCAATGAAGAGCTCATCAATAAGTGGTTTGTGAAGTTGAAACAAGTCTTCACATAAGCACAGGGCAAGGTACTTTGAATTATTATTATATTATTGTTGTTAAAAGATAACGAGGAAATCTTCATTCAAACAAAGTTTGTCCATAACTACAATGTATACTTTTGTTCGTAATCCATATCTGTTTATAGATCTTTATAGATATACCAATCAATTTCTTCAATAGGTAATCTGGTGGTTATAAGAATTATTGATGAGCTTTAATTTCAAGAATCATGCAATTTCTCTAAATAATTCTGACAGTGAATAAATATTCAAATAATAACTAGGCAGTTCACACCAGATGTTGATTATAGTAATATATATTTTTTTTAAAACAAACAATGACGCGCAACTGAATATTTGTCATCATTTTAATAAATATTTTCATATACTCAGGCACAAAAGTTAAGTTGCTGTTTATTGGAAAAGTTAGTATTTTTTTCAATGGACTTAAAATTAATAACTACATTTCGATAGTTAGATAGTTTTAACGGAAAAAATACTACCCTATTTAACGTCAACTATAGTGTATATGAGGCCCTTACAATCATACGGTACCAAGCGCCATAGACTGCGAAAAAGTATTCCTTCGATTTTTTGTTGCGTTATCGGAAGAATCAGTGTTTAGAAGAACAAGATTGGGTCATAATATGTTAAAAATAATAAAATAACATATTTAAACATTTACTTTCCTCTAAAAAGTTGAACCTACCTACGAAAACATTCGATATTAGAAATACGAGTTCAAAGTATAAGAGATGCTTCCAGTTCTCTTGCAGTTCAAGCATTCTCTAAAGAATTGTAATTGATAGTTCAGTTTGCGAGGCTGTTCATAATTGACACATGAGTCTAATTGTTGATTTGTAGTCTCTAGAATTAAACAAAAATACTAAGGGTATACCTATATGAGATTTTTCGGGTTATTGGTCAATGTCTCAGAATTTTCTTAAACGAATTATGAACAAAAAAGAAATGATTCTAATCCTACAAATTTTATTGGGTATAATGTTTGTTTACCATACATGTCTGTGTGGTATAATGCATTCGATTGTTTGCCAATCATTTTGCAACTCTGCACTATTCCGTCGCGTTTTGGTTTTATTCCTATTCAATACATGCTCATCTTGCAAACTATGATGCTAATTATTGATTTGTAGTTTGTAGGTTTTTTGAAAAATATGCAAAGGGTATACCTTCACATAATTTTTCAAGTTTTTTGGTCAATGTCTCAGAACTTCATGAAACTCTGTATAACAATCAGGCAAGGATCGTGAACTAGAAAAAATAACTGTATTCCTGTAAATTTCATTGGATATTATATCTATACATATGTCATGGATGCCTGTGTAGTACGATGCATTCGACTGTTTATTAATTATTCAACAATTCGATACTATTTTTTCTCGTTGACGCTTCAAATACCTCAATGCAAGAGCATCGTTGGGAGGTTATCGAAAACTTCAAAATGGTGGCCCTCATGTGTCTCTAAAGCGTTTTCAAGTTTTCTTGTTATCTTTGCCTATGGTACAGCAGCGACATCTTGACACCCTACCACAGGCAGGACTCGCCACAGAAGACCGAATTCTGTGTGGGGAGAAACAACGTCACATGGGAGCCCCTGTTGGATCCCAGAAAAATATTTCCTCCGCTAAAATTAAAATTGGGTCCCATGAAACAGTTCATCGAAAATCTAGATGAAAAGTCTGTAACATTCAAGTTCCTCTAAGCCTCTTTTGCTAAGTTGTCTGCGGCAAAAGTCGAAGTTGGTGTCTTCGTCAGATCACAGATAAAAAGATCGTAGAGTGTTAAGAGTTTCCTAAAAATGCTCCTTTACACTGGTAAAGTATTGTAGCTTTTTCGCGTTGGTTCACGGTTTCGTGGTAATCATGATGCTGGAAACTATGTGGACCTCGTTAAAACCCTGGTGAACTACGGCAAAATGAGGTACAGGATGTCCCTTATAATCCACATCCTTGACACTCATCGTGAAATGACTTCACCTGGTTACATGGGAAGGATGTTAATTTTGTTTCACTTCTACAGGTCTCGATGGTCCGAAGGGCGTGATCGGAGACTGCATCAAGGGTGACAAAGGCTCTAGAGGTGAGCGTGGTGAGCCTGGTTATAGTGCACCAGGCAAACCTGGCCTCCCTGGTGACCCTGGAGACCCTGGCCCACCAGCTACTTCTTATCCCACAGCTCCACCATCCTATACTTGTCCTCCTCCTTCGTACTCTGCGATTGATTGCGCACAGCCCGTGTCGTGCCACGCTACTTCGCCGAACCTTTGCTACTATCCAAGTTATTGTTCTTATTACCCACTCGCGTCCGCAGCACCCGGATACCTAGGAGGTGTTTCTTATCCTAGTGCACCATCTTACCCTAGTGCACCATCTTACCCTAGCTCCCCGTCATATCCAATACCACCACCGTTGTACACAAGTGGCTCCTCGTACCCCAGTTCTCCTGCATATTCTGGAGCAGGTGAAGTCTATCCAGGAGTGCCTCTCTACTCTATGGGTGGAGCGGGTGGGGGCTACGGAGGAGCATCGTACGCATCTGCTGATCAGTATCAACAATCCCCGTCGTATTCCAATGATGGGTCGTACGTTTACGTCTCCGGATAATTCGTTTTTTTATGGTTTGCCCTCTTTTTATGCAAGAAAACATTGATTTATGATTCATTCATTATGACATTAGCATGAAAGTTTTTCTGGAAAGATACGCTACGCTAAATTGCTTGAAAATTTGAAAGTACTTTGACATTGAAGTACTAGTCATTTATTTTACAACTGAGCAATCTCCAAGCTGTACTACCTCACAACTGATTTATTAATTCCCAAGCTGTACTACCTCACAACTGATTTATTGATCCCCAAGCTGTGCTACCTCACAACTGATTTATTAATCTCCAAGCTGTACTACCTCACAACTGATTTATTGATCCCCAAGCTGTACTACCTCACAACTGATTTATTAATCTCCAAGCTGCACTACCTCACAAGTGATTTATTGATCTCTAGGCAGTACTACCTTACAACTGATTTATTGATCCCCAAGCTGTACTACCTCACAACTGATTTATTGATCCCCAGGCTGTAATAACTCAACTAATTTATACCGTAATTCCGGTCTCTTGTAGTTTTTTTGATTGTTTGAGGTTCAATTCTAGCTTACAGCTTCTAATTAATTTTGAAATGCATGTGGTATCAGTATTGATATATTTCTTTGAAGTTTAGCCCCATAAAATGTATTAAATATTCCTCACCCATGGTGCAAAATACGAGAATTCTTCGCTGCGAAGACATGGTCTACAAGAAAAAGCCTAACTTGCGAGTCAAAATAAATGCCCAGTGTGCGTCATTCCTTCCAGCATCCTAAATTTCCCTCTGAAAACAACTAACCTCGAGCTCTTGCTCTGAACATTCCATTCACAACTACCACTGCCCTTTGATGAGTTGTTTTATGAATGTTGTGTATTTTGTAGCCATTTTAAAAAGGATTTCGTAGAGCTGAGTATCCAAAGATCACAATTACAAAACTCGGAAACAACTTTGCAATGATATGTCTAGTAGATATTTTTTGGGAAATTTTCGTTTTGCATTATCTTTTTCCAATCTAATAGCGAAAAGAATGATTGAAAATGGACTTTAAATACGCGTTTTCCAGAATTCTTTATAAAACTAAAAAGAGTTTTATGTACTTACAATGCATGTGCAATTAAATTGTTCCGTACTTTTAATGTATTCGTATTACAAGTGCTTAACGCTTAGAATATGTGCATTGATGTTAATTGATAATTTCTTTGTATTACAAATGAAGAAATATGTCGCTTTTCAATTATTTACCTTAGTCGTTACCCATCTTATGGCCTCTAATCATAAAGTAAAACAAATAGAGAGGCAAACTAGGGCTGACTTTCGTTGGAGAAACAGTATTCAAAATTGGTATCTAAATAGGATTAGTTATATATATGAAGTTATATATATATATATATATTCATAGATATATGTATTACATGAACGTAGTGAAGACTCATTGTTGTTCGTGAACTAATTTTGCAAAATAAATATTGAGATCCATGATATCGTTTAAGTTTCTGAAAACTTCCGTTTTGGAATAAAAACTATAGATAAATACGGTGCTTAGAAGTGAAGGACACAAAAAATTGTGAATTTGCACAATTTAAGTAATTATTTTCACCTTTGAAGCAACTAAAGAAGAAACAAGTAAAGTTCTCACTTTTGCTCGCCATTTTTCTAAAGCAGAAGTTCATCGGAAAATTGTTCTGCTAGTCGCATTGATTCTTCCTTTTGATCAGTAGAATAAAAACTATTAATCTATACATAAATGGGATGAGAAAAGTGTTTTAGCAAAGAAATACGTATCTCAAGAAATTATTTATCCATTCCGTCAAGTTCGGAATGAATCACATCGAAAGATTGCTGATTTTTTCTGTTACTTTATTTGTAGAGGACTAGAAGCTACTTCAAAGCAGGGAGAGACTACTGAAAGAAATGTTTCTGACGGAAAACTAATGATTGAACGAATAATGAATATTCAGAAGTTGTTAAAACACGAATCAAACATATGCTTTGAAGAAAAAACACACTTCTAAAAGGCTTCAAAATAAGGTAAGTTACAAGCATCCAAGATTATTTCAACAAGCATCCTCAATTTATCCTAAAGATAAAAAAATGGAAATAATTTGCGAACACATGTTAGTAAATAAAACACGGAAACATTAAGATGTATATACATATGTAGTAATGCATTCTTAATTAGTATTTTTTAAGGAGATAGGCATTGTTAGTTGGAAATACATCCATAAACTAAACACTAGTATTTTGAAAATCTGTATCAAGTATTTAATGCGCTCATGAACCGTTTGATTTATTTAAAAGTCTCTTACTTGAGATTTAAGACTAACCACACACTCATTCAATGTAAAATTCAAGTCTCTCTTTACTTAATCGTTAATATATATTTCAATTACTTTAGCTATTATCTTAATTCTCTTTTTACGAGAATATGTATTATCGTAGTTTACTTTTTCTGGTACAGATGCTGATGTGCTAAAGAGGAATTCCAAGTCATAGTTGCAGTTTACTGAACGAGTTACGTCTTCAAAAACGTTATTTTTTACATCCACGCGGAAACACAACCCAAACCCAAAAAACCATCCATCACGGACAAGCACTCAGCCGAGCAAACTTCAACTATTTCCCTCAATTTAGAGATCAAGGAAAAGTTAAGCTTTTATTGGTCAGGTTGGGATCGCTCTTTAAATGCACCATTGCTCCCACTCGGGGATTGTTTGGTGACTGTTCAAGACACGAGGAAAAATACAGTCTTGAAAAACAGACATTCTAAAAGTTCCGCAAGTGGAGGAGATTTAAGAGCAAACTTGATCCGTGTGCTGATCAAACTACTTCGCCTGCATTTTTTGAGCAGCCAAAAGACAAACTGTAAGTGACGTACTTGAAAATAAAAAATTGAGTAAGTTTTTATAACTGACCAACTAGCATAGAAAAATATTAACCAGAGCAGTGACATGAGTACTCATACTTCAGACGGGGAGAAACAGTATGAGACATACATGTTTGCGGGGTACAATGTGCGGAGTATTCGTTATGTATACCGAGTGCACGAAGATTAATCATAAGAGTACTTAATGATAGTGGAAAGAACACTTACTGAAGAGTAAGTCCAATTTGAATTAATTTGGATGTCATTAATAGATGCCGCTTCTTTCATTTCATCCGTATTGATACATGTACACTGCACGGTTATACATACTTTCTTCTGTGGTGCGTGAAGCTAAAAACTCCACGGTAATCGCGCGTGACATTTAACTTACTTTTCAGACAGCGTCTATTAGGCGAAATTTGGGTACTTGAAAATTTATGCTAAGTTGGGAACTAAATTTATCTTAGCGGTATTTTAGCTGACTAACTTGTGTACAATTTTGACTGTCAACTGTCCTTCAATAATTTTTCATATCTGCTCGTATAATTGGTAACAAAATATCTCCAAGTCGGTTTTGTCTGCCAACTTTCCCAATGCGTGTGCTAAAGGACACACCCAGCTCTCTGTTAATTATTTTTAGTTCTTATAAATAAAGTGATGAATAAAGGGGTGGAGTGATATGCAGATATGATTACAAGCAACTGAAACTCATTAGTTGTTCTCAGGTAAACACTCGTTTACTTCAAGTGTTCGTTACCAGGTTTATTCTATTGTTAAAAATCTCCTGAAAGTATTTCTGTGTTCGCTCAGTAAATAGCAAAATTTTAAGATATATGTTCACTTATGATATAAAAGTCTCATATTTTATCTTATAACAACAATTATTATGAGGAGGAATAAATTTCCAAAAATGAACTTTGGACGTCTCTTTCAGAGATATGTATATCCACTACATGGGAAGTTCTGAATAATTTAATTCTGCATTCTTGTACTAGCATCTTTATCTCTGGTAAGCGTATTTGTGATACCAAAGTAATGTAGTGAAACATGACTAGCATCGTACGTTTGTACCTAGGGATGAGCCACCAATTTTTGCTCATTTTTTTTATTTATGTTCCATTAAATCTTTCAGCGTACGTGGATCTTATATCAATGCTCGTGCGTAAAAAATAATACTTTAATCAATCAAATTACTACAAGAAAATTTGGATGCATTTGATATCAATGATGAAGTCGGAGGACTACTTTTCATTCAGTAATGATATTCATCGTCCGGTTTTCCATCTAACATTAAATTCCCCGAGAAAAAAATACAGAGCATGTCCATAACTCTTTCTTTAACTGATTATCCTGTGAACTCAAATCCATCCTAATTACCTTACCGCCCCACAGTAATTTCTGTCGTAGATTACAGCTCAACGCAGCTAAAAATAAGAATTCTGCAGTGAAGCCCAGAATACTGCTCTAAGGGAAGATTTTATCCTTTCATAACCTGCTAAATTCAATGACAATATGTTATTAAAATGATGTAGTTTCAGGATTAAATCCAAAATTATTCATCGAGGTTCAGTCTCATTGTTACTTCAAGATTCCTTTGATTAGTTATTACATTTGGACATTTAAATTTGGAACTTGTTTCTTCTAGAACTCGGTTTAGAACATTACGGAGTTTTACCTCATATTCACCGATTACACAGAGCAGACAGCTGATGTCTAATCAAGTCTGAGTATAGATACATATTGCTCGAAACAAAGTCTTTTATACATTATTAAGGCTTATAAGCATTCATGTCTCTCATGTATTCTTTTGAAAAAGACATCATTATCAGGCAAATTAGAATAATGAACAAGTAACTGCTTAGGCAGGTCATGAAGATGGCAGAGGTATTTCATTACCTAATGGTACTCGTACCGTGGGCAAACTGATTTAATATTAATACGTAATCTGGTCTAATGACCTAGTATTTACACAAGTTTTTCTAAGAGGTAATGAATGATGATCAGTATTTTCTAGTTTTGCTCTAACAATGGTTAATTTTGTTAAGACAGTAACTCATGGTATTTGCTACTTGTTTTAAGAATGCTACAAGCGATAATTAACCATTTATTTAACACTGATATAAGTGGTTCATATTAAAATAAAGTTGACAGGTTTTAATAGAGACTCTTAGAAAAGCTTTTGAAAAGTCAAAAAGACCATTTGCTTCACTTCACAGTGTTTATGGACGCGTAAACGTGAAATCTTATTGAACATACATACGCAAGTTGAGTCGTTTACCTTGGTATTAAACTGGAAACAATTATGGGACCCACATAATTTGGTTCACTGGTGATGGATTATTCACATCGTGACAAAAACCTCAAGATAGTATGCTTACACTAACAATAACTATTTAATTCTGAGTAAGATATAACAACAGTTAGGGTAAACTACCAATATAACTCATCTGAACAAAAGGTAATACAACAATAAATTATACTGTACAACCTTCCCTTGAGAGGGGCAGTGTATTGGGCATCCAGAGAACGGTATTGATCGAAGTCAATAGCAAGATTCTGTCTGTCCCGTTCGACATCAAACTTCCATTTGCGTCGCTAGAACCCTGCATCGGAATGTGGCATCTGCATGCAGTGGAGTAATGCACATTGTTGATTTTATCTCACAAAATATCGAAGAACTTGTTCTTGTTATTGATTTTATATCAGGAAATTTACAAAGTCTAAATAGGATATTGAAATTTTATTAAGGTTTCATAGGAAATGAGATAGTTTTTATTTAAACTGTCAACTCTCTACTATGTTGTGTCAAGTAATTTCTTTTGATACGTATTATAATGCTCTTGAAGCAGATGTACATGTACATAGCTGCCAACTGAGTCTCTCATTTGATAAAACTACGTATCTGAAAAACAGAAACAAGACCTTAATTACATAAATGGGGTATCACTGTGAATAACTAAGGTGATAACCTCATGTGTTTTTAAGTTTTTCGGGGTATAAAGTGTCCCTGAAACAGTGTTTTAGAGTCCATAAATATTTTGCTATTAAGTAAAAATTTAAATTCTTTTATTTAAGGAAACACATATAAAACCCGATATTTTAACCTCGGAACGTATGTTTTTGTGGATGAATTTTGTTTTCTTTTTCAAGGAAACAAATCCATCAGTGTATATTCATCAATGAAATCCATGCGTAGAGTAGCATAGTAGCATTTGCTAGTGAGCAAATTTTTAAAGTTACAATCTATGTTCATATAGATGTGCATCTGTATCATGATCTGTATCTCTACATCCATATAAGCATAAATTGCATAATATTTCTTAGAAAGGCTCAGGCATAGCATGTACTATAAGTATACTGTAGAACTGAGTAATAATAACTGCAATTCGAGTTGTCCCTCATCACGTTGTTGTTGAGGCTCATTAACACCGTGATGGAAGCCACGAGATCTTTACCACACCACGTCTCCAATTTGGACTGAAAGTAGAAACTCTCATGCACTCATGCTTACTCAGGGTGTCTGAAAAAATGCGCGGGTGAACCGAAGTATGACTGAAGAACACAGGCGCATGGAAATAAACAGAAATCGGGTCAGAATTTAGTGCACCACAACTTGAATGCGTTTGTTTCAATCAAATCCATTTTTCTCCCCACATGTTGAACGATTCTCGTTCTTGAGAAAAAATGAGCTTTTTGAATGGAGCTTTCATAATTTTAATTACAAGGAAGCCATTGAAGTCAAGGTTTTGAGGCTTGTAATTTAGTCGTCTTATGTACACCAGTGATTGGTCTGAACTCATTCTGCATCTTTATTCTTCGTTTTAATGTTCAATTTTATTCTCTTCAAACTTGTTCTGTAATATTGAAAACTAAACTTTTGTTTTATTTTTCTGCATGACTTTTATTATTCAAAAAGTTGTCAGCCGTCGATTCACATCCAGCTGATTGAAGCGTAAGATTGCTTTGCAATCTTAATTTTTATCATATTATTTCTAAATCTGTCCTTAACGTTGGAGATACCTTTGCATCAGTTGCTAATCATTTTTACGTTCGAATCAATTCTTATTTCCGAGGAAGCGTTGCTCACCTTAGTTATCAAAATTATTCAGGCCTCTTCATTTCTCCATGCTCCTTCTATCGTCAACAACGATGTTCCACCGTAGGGTATTTTCTTGGCAAGTCTGCGTAGTAAACGAACTCTCCTATATATTCGAGGTGGTCAGAACTTTCTACCTGAAGTACCTCAGATTCGACAGCGTCATCATCATTTCCAGCTGATTCATACGACCATCGGTTCACAAGATGAATTCTTGGCAGCAGAAAATAGCTACGAACTATGCACGTCGACGGCTTGTTCCAGGATGCTGGCTCTGCCTTCCAGCGCTCATGAGCCCTAGAAGAAGGTAGGCATAGTTGTCCCAACTATTTGTTCCTATCGATAAGAGTACGAAGAATTTGATGTACTAAACAGCAATGGGAGAGGTGCGAGTTTTGACAGATTTGCTCTGTCTTAATACTGAAAGAAATTTCCGTAAAAGAGTTTTATAAAAAATTTATTTACAAATCGAAAGACTGATAATGGTAATAATGATGAGTTCGTGGAAATAATTTAAGTTCACTATAAAGTAATGTTTGAAAATTTAACGTAAAACTATTTACAGGGGATGCTGTTTATATTTTATGTATACGTGCTCTGTGGATAGAATTTTAACTTGAAAATTTCAAAACAGGGAAACAAAATAACGTGCAGTTTAGGTGATATGACTGATTTTACAGTCTATTCATAGCAATAAATAGTTCATATCACAAGGATAATTCCTTGTTTTATTTTGTGAACTTTAAGTACCTCTGACCAACTAAATTATTATGATTTATTAATGGCATTTCTGAAAACGGAGATTAGATTGTGAATGAGTGTATAACGTTGAATTTTTCCCTTTATTCAGGGCTTTAAACCATCATCTTGATTTGTTAACATAAACAGCATTTTCAAAAGACAGGAACTATTTAGGTCAAACCCTACATTTTTAAATATTTGCTATTGCCTTTATAGTTTAAATATCTTTTTAATAAACGTATATTTGTATGCATTCAAATAATTTTTCTGAGTTAAATCAGAGTAATTTTTAAAGAATTCATTTCCTACAGCTGACAGCTCTACAGCTGACAACTCTACAGCTGACAGCTCTACAGCTGACAGCTCTACAGTTGACAGCTCTACAGCTGACAGCGCTACAGCTGACAACTCTACAGCTGACTGCTCTACAGCTGATAATTCTGCAGTTGACAACTCTACAGCTGACAGTTCCATATCTAAGAGCTCTTCAGCTGACAACTCTACAGCTGATAGTTTTACTACTGACAGGTCTACATCGGACAACTCTACAGCTGACAACTCACCTGCTGATAACTTTATAGCTGATAACTCTGCAAATGACAAACGGATCTAAATTTCACAGTTTTCCTGCACCGTTCCAGTTAGGTTTGTGATCAGTTTACTGTGCTTTGTGCTTCAAAGAGACATTTATTCAAGTCCTGTTCCCTGTTCAGGCTCATGAAAGAATGAACTTTGTATTTCTCATGGAGTTCACGTTATGAAGTTAGATTACCTGAAGAAACGTATCTGCATAATAGTAAAAATGAATGAAAAATTCGATGAAACTTAAATTTTCTTTCATGGTCTACAAGAGTTTTAGAATATAAAATTTCTGATTAATTGTGATGAATATTCAACGTTTATAAAACCAGAACACTAACTCAAAAACGTCTTGTTTTATTTTTCTTCAATTTCATTACAATTGCATGTTTTTAACCCACCTTATGAGCTATAAAATTTAGCTTTCCTGACTCTGAAATAAAAACAGAAATAGCAAGAACAGGTTGTGCATCAAACTTAAAATTTGAGATGAAGATAAAACTATGAAAGCTCGTCTAGCGGAACATAGACATAGATAACATCAAAGTATTTACTCAAATAAAGGTGAATAATAAGAGATCGTTAATCTGAGAATACATGAAAATGACATCAGGATGCTTACACAGTTTGTTTTTATGCTTTGTTTTTATATGAATTCCTGATGGAAGTCGCTCGTGACATTTTACTGAAAAAGAAATCTTTCAGCTTTCTGTGTATAGGAATTTGACTGTCGTGTTATCATGAAAGTGTTGTGTTAGACTTACGCCCTCCTACAACCTCTCTCTAATACATTGATCGATGAGACCAAGCGAAGAATTAAACAAACTCCCGTGAGACAGAAAGTCAGTCAGTGTAACGCATGCTCAATTCATCTGACGAGCTCCAATTATATTATAGATTCAGTTTTATTCCGCATTTGCTTTTGATTCATTCACATACAAAAGCACAGATAAAACATGTTGAAGCGTTATGAATTAAAGGGGAAATTGATTTCAAAAAGTCATTTGCTGTAGTTGAAACCAATCAATGTTTTTTTTATGGCCAAAAACACGAAGAGGCTGGAAAATAATGACCAACAATAAACGATATTCGATTTCTCTTCATCGCCGTCAACCATAAATGTCTAAAAGCAATTGTTTCCAACTTTAAAATTATTGTAATATTATTCTGAACTCCAGGGTTATCAAAAAAGATTTATACAAAATTACCTAGATTTCAACAGGATAATTATAAGCTATACATGAATCTGCAGCTGTCGTGAAAACTTCATGTATACGGGGTGGCCCATAAGTAAGGTACCTTTTTAAAATTATTGTAGCTATAAAACTAAAAATGATAAAGATATTTAGTTAATTCAGAATAAAAGAAGAAATTTCAAAGTTTAATATAAATTTATACACAAAACAATAAAATACGTTTAACTATGGAATACAATATCTTTTAAATGACCTCCATTATTAGTCAAACAATGGCGTGCTCTTTCTACGGTGCTGTTCATTACTTTCCTTAGTGTCTCTGGTGAAATGTTGTTGATCTCTTGAATGATGTTTAGTTTCAATTGCTGTAAAGTATCAGGCATTTCAATGTAAACATTTTCCTTTAAGTATTTCCAGAGAAAGAAATCAGGAGCACTTAAATCTGGAGATCGAGGCGGCCACGGTAAATAACCAAAACGAGAAATTATTCTGTTTGGAAAAATTGCTTTTAACATTTGCATTGTTTCTTTCGCTGTGTAGCTACATCTTGTTAGGAAAAGTTAATCTCTGTGTTATTATCTCCAATTTCAGGTATCAAATATTCTTGAATCATTTGTCTATACAGGTTTCCACTAACACAAATTGCATCACCATTAGCATCTTCCAAAAAATATGGTCCAATGATCCTCGAAGACGTGATGCCACACCATACTGTTATTTTAGCTGAGTGAAGTGGACGTTCATGAATTTCTTTTGGATTTTCTGAAGCCCAGAATCTGCAATTTGGCGTATTAACAAAACCATTGAAGTGAAAATGTGCCTCATCATTCATTATTAAATTCTTTACAAAGTTTTCATTTTCTGCATGCTGCAGAATTCCATTCGCAAAATCTAATCGCTTTAGGTAGTCCGTAGGACAGAGTTCTTGAGTTAATTGAATTTTATATGAATGATACTTTAGATCTTTTACTAAAATATGTGCCAGTGAGGTACGTGGCATTCTCAGTTAAATTGAACGTCTCCTAGTTGACGTTTTGGGCCGATCAGCAACACTCGTTGCAACAAGCTGAATTGAATGAAGCACCAGTTCGTATGGTCCGTGGCCTGCCACAACGTTGTCTGTCTACTATTGTCCCAGTTCCTCTAAATTTCCATTCCAGTTTTTATGCACTTTTTCGAAGGATTTCTTTCAATATAATCAATATTCTTGTAATGCAGTAACCGAACAATTACATCGGAAGTAAAGTTCCACTATTTTTGCTCGTTTTTCCATTGCGTAGCGATTCATTTTGGGGGTGGATTTTATGAATTTTTTGATCAATATGTTGTGATTGTCGGTAGACTTGATACACTGGTAGAAAACTTTGAAATCTTTTCATTCATTTTGAATCAACCAAATCTCTTTCCCATTTGTAGTTATATAGCTATAATAGTTTTAAAAAGGTACCTTACTTGTGAGCCACCCTGTATATGTATATATATATATATATATATATATATATATATATATATATATATATATATATATATATATATATATATATATATATATATATATATATACATACATACATACATAAATATGCCCATACTGTTAAGATTTCTGCTTACTAGCCGTACTATACAATTCATGGATCCCCAAGATACTTCTTTCAATCATAGGTTTTTGTACAGTATGCGGCTTTTCAAAGTCTTTTTTATGATTGCGTTCCTATGAATTCCAAGTGTATGAAACAGATTATCGTGCATTTTTCTTGCCAAAATTCTACTTGATGAGCATTGAGGAGGTATCTCTTGGTACCACAGCCAGTTCCATTGTGAGCACGCTGTCAAAAGGATCCCCATCTGCTGTCTGAATTGCCTTTTGAACCACGACGAGGATTTTTACGAGAATTAAATCGCAGAACTTGTCTCGAGACTCAATTTCCTTTCTCTTTAATTTGAGTCTGTCGAGGGACGAGGATCTTTTCCAGGGCGCCATATGACCGAAATTTTTTTAGTCCAAGTTTGAAAGGCTCGTCACGACTGCACCATATTCAACACACATTTTCTGCTTCCATTTTAATTTTGCCCATTTCATACAGGTATTTAAAAGCTGTCTTCAGCCAACCTCATACTCAAAGGGTCGAACTTTCTTTTCATTTTTATGGAAAGAATAAGTGGGCTTCAGTACATAAGAATTGGCCGAGCTAAGGAAACACTTCTGGAGGAGGACTTCAGTTCTGGACCTGAATTTTAATGTTCTTTGCATGTCATTTCCATATTCAATTCCGAGTCCAGATGTCGTCTTCTCACATTGCATGGGAATCCTTTCAAAGTCTCAAGAAGATTTTAACCTTAATCCAAGATCTAGAAAAAAACTTTCATCACTCCTTACGAGTACATTACATTTAAAAAAAGACTTCTACATTAATTTACTTGACAATGTTCTTGCATTACATTAGCGAACAATGCTTTCAAGTTCATGCTCTTAAAAAAAGATACTGTGCTAACACATATGATTAAGGTAATAAATTACGTAGCTTAAAAATGGCTTCTTGAATTGTTTTTCTTAAAATTTCCATTCCATTACTTCAAGTAATACTATGAAGTTGGTAAATAAAACTTACAGTCTAATCGAACTTGTTACGAAATGTTTCTCATACTTGAAAGATACAAAGTAGAAAAAAGTTTTGTATGTTATTTTTTTATTAAAATGAATAAACAATTTGAAAAGTAGAAATGCCAACTCTGTTGTTTGTATTTCAGAGGAATTAAACTTATTGGTGCGTCTTAAAATTTGGTCACACCTTCGGAATACTTGACAATTTTAATGGAAGAAACTCAGATTTTTCTTAGGCTTTAAACGTATTGGATTTGATAAAATCCTTTGCAAAATTTTCGTATCGTTTTTCGAAGTGCACACCATGTGAGTTTTTGTGGTGCCTGCGATGGTAACTGTGGCGCCATCAAGTCAAACTTTGACTATTTTGTGACAAAACCTTGATTGGAAAGTAATAATAAACTCATAGTAAAGTCATTATCGGAAAACTTAGCTCCATCGTAATTTCTTGTCGACCGCTGATATGTGGTCAAAGTTGTTCGCTGCGACCGACGTAAAGCTCGATTTCTCTAGCGCTAAAAAATTGCGTGCATCAAATGAACAGGTAAGAAGCTTCGTTTGGAGACTCAAGGCGAAAAAATGAATGCAGAGCAGCGTAGCCAGCAACAGTGCAACGTAACGGAATTTTTTTTGTGGATTTTAAAAGAAGATGTGAACTTGTATAAAATTAAAATATGGAGGATACACGGAAAACATGCATACACTAAAAAGTTCCATGAGCTAATTTTGGTAAAGGTTTTTGATGAGCCATGATGTAAATTAATTTACGATGTACATATATTGATAGTATTTTTTTGAAAGCGTAAAAATTTCACCTGAAAGCTCTTTGCCCAATCAATCCGACTAGGAAAAAATTTACAATGTAACTAAAATGAACGTTTTCCCCTATTTCAAATGAAATGCAGCAAACCAATAAATAATACTTTTATTGGGTCACTAGACCCTATACTGAGTCCCACACTCCTCCTAAGCCTATTTTTAAACTTCGTACAATATTTATGCGCTAATGAAAATTATGATGTGCTCTACGACTAGAAAAATTTATTTACTTCTTGATCGAGGGGAAAAAGTACCATTTCCTGAAATCAAATTTTTCTATTTTTTACTCAGTGTAAAATTTGGACCTTTTATCAATGATGATAGTATCTGAAGAGATGTAACTCTAAAAAAATGTCGGCACAGTAAATGAAAAATAACAGAATATAACCTATTTTCCCCATCATGTTGTGTGTTCTAATTATGATTTTTGGAAAGCGCTTAATTACAATTAATCGGATGGCTAATTTATCAGACAATGAGGCATAGAAGTAAACTACAGTCCAAAATAGATTTACTAGACTATTTTGTTACATACTAAATACCGACCAGCTTTTTTGAGTACTTAAGGTAGGCTTTAAGCAATGAATTATTATTGATTGAAGACAAGTTGTTGCGCCTGAAGTAGATTTATCAGTTAATTGGTTCATAACTAACTCACAACTAACTAGTTAAGATACTTAGTACTTGCTTACTGCTGTGTTGGATTTGTGACTAGATCAAAATTAGTTGATACACCTGACGTAAAGTAGGTTAATAATATTGATTAACGTGATATCTTGATTCTGCACTATATGATATATTTTTATTCGCTACTTTGAGTCTCTGTATCACTGGATTTGAGACTAGATTAAGATTAGCTGACTCAACTAAATTACAAATATCAGTGTATTGTATACGCAAGTAAATCAAGACTAGCCAAACAGTCATAGAATAAACTACATTTATCCGTTCACTTGATTTACGACTAGCTCAGTAGTACTTTAACTACATGAATTACGTGTACAAGCTTAATGCAATTATAACTAGTCCATTACTTCCTCGATTTGCAGGCATCGTATGTTCATCGACATACATGCATAAGAGCTGTACCCCTCGATGGCCACTGACCGTGATAATGATCGAACACATCATAGTCGGCAGGGAACAGATGACCAGGAAATACCAGAAGGAAATTAAAGAAAGGAGGATAACATCGAATGTCGCTTTGATGCACAACGATGAAGTGGTTGTGATGCGAGGACCAAAAATGGAAAAAGTGCACCTGAAGTGATGACATTTATCAAAAGTTGATCAGTTTTTAAAATAATTATAGCTAGAAAATGGGTATCGAAAGAAATTAAGGTATATATGACTTGAAATATCTCAATTTAACTCATGAGAGGGCATAAACCTTTTGCTGATTATGTGAACTATAAAGTTGAGTTCTTTTGTAGTGAGACAAAATTGACATCACTATGAAATGAGTCCAACTTATCAATATCTATTGTGGTGATAAAATGAAACATAAAACCATTACGTTTTAGAGACACCCAATACGCTATAAATTTATGAAAAAATTATTATGAGCTACTACTGAATTACATCCTACGAAACGAATTTCTGCAAGTCTATCGCAATCTAAGAACATTGTAGAGTAATTATAAGTTGTCGAGGAACTTCTGTACAAATACTTAGAGAACATTAAAAAATTCTACCTACCTCATCTCAAACTGATCTCTGTGAAAATTGCTCTATTCATAAATACTATATCATTATAAATTGTTGCGTCTCAATCGCTACTACGCTGAAAAATATGATTATAAAATGAGGGCTACGCATAGTAGTATTTTCCCAAATTATTTCACTACAACCTACAAAATATTGCTCAAAACGGAGTTAAAGAACTTGAATTTTTGAGTACCTGAGAGTTTAGTTTTATTTGTTACATGCATTTCATTTACACTTTCACTATGTTTTACATTTGAAGGAAAAGATTATGTTCGATTATACACGTTATGCCCATTTACATGCTGTACACCTGCTATCATTTTGATACTAACACGCGTGCAAATTGCCATCCTCTAAAACTCGATCCATCTTTTTGCCGACACTGGCGAGGCTTTTCCCACCATTTTTCCCTGGAGGGTATTTATTTCCCGCTAATTTAGGGAAACCAAAGGAGAAATCAGAGGGGAAGGGAGGGTACATGAACACCGTTTAGCGAGAATTCTTTTGTCGCTCGGAGATAAGAAGTGCATGAAAAGGAACTCAGCGCAAGACAAGGAAGCTTTTTGCTTCTTCTTAAGGAAATGAGGTAGACGGACGCATTTCTTATGCAGGTCGATATCATCGAGGCTTGTGTAGCTCAGGAGGGATTCCGAGGGGCGATTGCTTGTTACACTTCTTGCATCGTACAATAACGTGAAGGAAAATGAATGAATGGGACTTTCTGGAGTAATATGCAAGAAATGATGATGAATAAGTAGTACATTAGTAGTATTGAGTTTGCCGTATATCAGGTTAAATTTTTCGAAATCGTTGTTAAGGTCTGAACTGTTGGCTTCTCATAGGTTATTAAATGCTGAAATTCTTAGAAAATAGTTTGAAAACAACTAATTCCGTAATTTCAATATCACCTCAAAACTTCGTAAGTTATCTCCTCGGAGGAAAATTCGTGAAGTATGAACTATAATTGTATTTCAAACTCAATATTAAATAAATATAAACTAAATATGAACTTAATAGTTGTTAAAATGTTTAAAAAACTTATTGAAATAAAACAAACACATAAAATATTTACGTCAAATATTGCAACATATGACATGACTCTTGGGGCAATTATCAGCGTGAGAAATAACTACTCAAACCTTCATTTAACTCTTTAATAATATGATCAACGCATTCGTACAGCCCTTTAGTATTATGATCAATGTAACGAAAAGCTATTTAATGTTACAATCAATGCATGTGAATAGCTCTTTAATATTATGATCAATGCATGCTTTTAACTCTGTAATATTATAATCAATGCATGCTTATAGCTCTCAGTTCAGATCTAGGCAATAATTTCGAAAAACTAAACCAGACATACGCCTTACACAGGCACAAATTTAACAGCTGATTGAAAATACTGAGCGCTGACATTTTTGCAGCTTCTCCCCTCAACTCCAGGACTATTTATCAACTCGTGACATGGACACAATTTACGAGTTCGACAGAAATATTTTTGTCATTGTGTCATATTTTCAAGCTTTGAAGACGAGAACCCTCACTTGGAGTTCTACGTGTTGTGAACCTGATAAGTGATGCTGTGTGGTGGTGCATGGTATTGGTATGGTGGTGGACAGTGGTTGTGTGGTGGTGCATGGTATTGGTATGGTGGTGGACAGTGGTTGTGTGGTGGTGCATGGTATTGGTATGGTGGTGGACGGTAGTGGTGTGAAGGTGAACGGTGGTATTATAGTATGATGGTGGATGAAGGTGGTGTTATGGTTGATGATGGTGGTGATGGTGGATGGAGGTGATGGGGTAAAGTGATGTGATAGAGGAACAAGGCCGTGCAGAGGAGCAGGAGCAAGAGAAACGTGATGATATGATAGAGGAAAAAATTAAGCGTGAATTACCCTGCACTGGAAATTTCAGAGTTCTTATCTTAATAAATATTTACTCGTAAAAGTTAAAGTTTGATTCTTTATTTTGCTACGGGAAAATCGTACGCCAAACCATTAAAATAATTAACATCAGTAGCGTGAATATCCCACTCGACTGTTACCGGCGCATTATCAATTGCTCATATACGTATAAATTTTATAAAGATATTTGTTTATGTGTTTTTATTTTCTGTTTATTATGTGTATAGAAATCTTATATGTTTCCTCAATTACTACTTTAGCGCTACCAAGTTTATTTTTTGCCAGAAACAATGTAAACTGAGCTGGTCTTGCCGGAAGCAATTGCAAATTTTGTATAATAGTTTGAAAAGAAGAGAGACGAGCGTAACTTTGTGAATCATGAGTAAAATGCAACTTTACTTAACGAGAAAAATATTTTCAAATGAGGTTTTCATCGCACAAACCTTTTCATACGTGAGTACTTTAGCGATTCAAGAAATTAAAAGAAATAATGCATTCATAGTGGGTTCATACGATTGAAAAACTCGACATATGATAAAGTTTTGTTGAATATGCTAAAGTTACATATGTGTGTACATTGGTAGTTAGTCTTGAAAGGGACAAATCAAATGATTAGAAATTCAAAGAAGTACATAAATAACGAAAACAAAAGGACAACATGAATTAATTTATAAATAATAGGTATATGAATGAATAATTAGGGAAATATGGGAAAAAATAGGTAAGTGAATGAATGAATATGTACAATAAATAGGTACAGAAAAGCAAAATTTGCGGAAAAATAAATAAGAAAATAGTTGAAACAATGCCGGTTGAATAAATCAATCAATGATTGAATAAATGAACAAAAAGTAAATAAACAAATCTATAACTCAATCTATAGGTGAGTAAAAGAAATTCTTATACAGATTACATTATCAATGGCTGAGATAAATGAAATTAACGTTTTAACAAATGGAAGATGAATAAATGTGTAGATAAATGAAAAATAATATGTGCGAAGAATTAATGATTGAAAGTAATATGATTTGCGTAGAACTGGACACAAAATCTTTAGATTTTTCATGTTTTAATTTTCTAAATAAAGTATTCTGCGATGCAGTGGGTGCACACGTTGAGAAGTCAGAGAAGCAACAAACATAAATACTGTAATGGAGTTTATAAATTTTAAACACAAGCTTATTAAAGTATTTTACAGAGAGTTTGCTCTCTTAACGAAGCATCAGGCGTTGTTTAACAGAATAACTCAAAATAAACAATTCACGAAGTTCTGAGTGTTATTCATTTCATTCAAACATCTCATGATTTTTTGAAATTTTCCTCTCGCCTCAAAGCTGCAAATTGAGCCTCGCCGAGACGCGTATCGGCCCCTAAAAAAACGTCTAATCCGCGCGCAGGACAAGGGCGCAATCGCGCTCTCCCGGGATTTTCGTCTTTGCGATATTGTCATCATTTTCTGGACTATTTTGAATAAGGAGCGGCGAATTTTGCTCCAAAAGTTCCCGAGAAAGTTGCTGCTTTACCCTCAATTGTTCCTCATCAAAATTCCCCAAAGAATATCAATTTAAACTTGGAATTCCATGAAAGAGTCACCAATTGGAAATTTGAAAAATGGAGGGCCCTGAAGCGACGGTCGAAACTTGTGGATGCCGCCGAGGTGGTCACAACGGAATGCCTTCAGAAAGGCGAGAAAAACTGCTTACGTGGGTCAGGCAGCGCCATGCTAGGAATTGTCGTCATTTTATTACTTTGTTGTCCCTAAGGAGGCAGCCAAGGAATGAAAAACACCGAATCAAATCGCATGGGAATCGAGAAAGAAAAGTCTGACTTATTTGGTGTAGGGGATTGATTAAGCTTTGTATTGCTGTTATACAGGGCAGAAACGATTGAAAGATCTTTTCTAGTCATAAATTTGAACAGATGTTATCTGCTTAAAAATGTTTGTGCTACAAAGAACAAGATTTTTAAATTTAAATTCTATCGACAGCTTTAAAATATTTTTCGATTACATTGTCTCACAAGAAAACAGTGCAATTGAATTATTGTACGGAGAGTAGACTTCTTTTCCTTTCCAATAAAATGTTTTTCTCGTTGTTGGATTTACATTGAGTTAGAGTTTTCAGAATAATAAATTGAAATGAAATCCTACTTGGGAAAAAATTATCGCAAGAGCAAAAAGCAAGAAGGGTTTATGGCTCTTGAGTAGAGAAATAAATCTAAAGATGTTTAATAGGTTTCTTGAACTCATCCTGCAGAAGAGGTCACAGAACCAAGAACGAAAACATGTACTTTTTAAAAATTCACAGAAGCACCAGGTAGGCGAGGGAGCCTGAACAAAAGCTTCCCCTCTATATTTCAGTCATAAACACGTTGAAAGAGAGAGATGGAAGGATGAAAATAAATGTTAAATAGTGAATATGATCGAATAAACTAGATTTAGATGTTTGACTAGAAAACGAAAAAGAAAAATCCAACGTAAAATGTTTGAAGAAGTTGAATTTGAAACCAAAGGGAACAGAGAAAAAATTGATTAATAGAATGACACTCGCTTAGTCGAGGAACTACAAACGACAGAATGAAACATGAATTTTTGATATTTACAAAAGTGTAAAAAGCGCTCTGCCAACACGCAGATAAGAGTGTTCGGGCAAAGAACAAATATTTGGGTGGAAGCGGCTTGCGAGTCATGATGTAATATTCATTCGTTGAATGTCCGTTGCACATCTCCCATATCCATAAAATTGTGATTGGTTTCATTACACGTCATGGTAACCGCTGCAGATATTATACGTAAACGCTTTGTCGAAAAAAAACTGAAATTGAATTATGAATAATTTATCTTATTCTCTTCACATATTTATGTCGTTACAATACAGCATTTGTGAAAACGTTTCTGTTTTTTCTTCATATAAATTTCGGATACAATAACGTCATTTTCAAAATTGCTACTGTACTTAGTTCATCTTTTTCTTAATAACCTAGAATGGTTACTCAAAGGCCAACCTGGTTCCAAACCATGAGCAACAGTTATATTTTTCTTTGATATCAATCACAGGATTACCTTAACCTTATGGTTTGCCCAAGCACAGAGTTTCTCTTAACATAGAGTTACCCTAAATGTAGAGTTACCATAAATTTTGAGTTACCCTAGACACGGAGGTACCCTAAACCTAGAATTACCTTGGATATGGAATTGCCATACACTTCGAGTCACCCTAAACGTAGAGTTGCCATAAATTTCGAGTTACCCTAAGCACAGAGTTACCCTAAACACAGAGTTACCCTAAGCACAGAGTTACCCAAAATCTAGAGTTACCCTAAACGTCACTAGTTTCACAAAAGCCGAGGAGGACCAGGAGTAGGGCGAGGCCAAGGCGGCGCCTCACAGCTGGTGCTTCGCTAATGAAAAAATATGGCAACACAAATTTTCATGACGACGCCGTGTTTTGAAACAAGGGTTCGTTTTTAATGCCCATTGCCAGGGAAGGCAACATTCCGTGTATCAACACTGAAGCTACATGCTTTAGTAGTGTTCTACTTACGATGATGCACGCCGTGCTTCCATGCGTCTTTTACTTTGCATTGAGAAATGCTGACAGTAAATGAGTGTAACAAGTAACCTTTTATGCTACTGTGGAAATTCAGTAGTCAAACAGAAAAATAATTTGAAGTTGTATCTCTACGCGCTCAGAATGAATTTACTGAAGCCGAAGACAAATATTTTTTGTTCGTTAGTTTCATTTACGCCAGGCAAAATCGAATTATTGACGATGTCGAAGTGCTCAAAAGCAGGTGCTACAGCGGACTAACAACCAAATAATTTAATTTATTTTTACTGCAAAAATAAAAGTTTGAGAATATATCTGAATGGACAGTTTTGTTTGATATACATTAGGAAGAACAACTAAAAAAAGAGATGATAAGGGAGCTCCCACACCATTTCAAAATGATGTAATTCCAAACTTTGCGTGACGATTTTACTGGAATAACGAAAACAAGTAAGTTTAGAACTCTTGCAGAAAAAATACATACATATTTTGGGAGAAATTTGCCGTCACTAAGGAGACCCTAAACAACAATGGGTGGAGTGTAACTCCTCAAGGACTCTGAAAGGCCGCATTTCAATTCGCAGCATCAAGGAAGAAGGAATTCGTGAAATAGGATCCCTGTTAGAATTTCTTTGCTTCGTCCAATCCTACAAGAAGCTACGGACCAGAATAAATATTTCCTTTGAAGAGTCCACCACACCTGGACTTGATTTAGACGTTTTCTCGTGCCAAGTCCGCGGCTTTTGCTCCGTTAATTCTGTTTTCTCCGAGATTTGCGTGACGCCGGAATGCGTTTTTTCTTCGCGGCTCTAGAAAGATTTCCTCCTCCACGAGTGAGTGTTTTTGGTCGATGTTTTTGGCAAGAGGCTGCGGGAAATAAAAGTCTTCTGCATAATCTCATTGAAGCGCTACCGTTTAAATATATTTTCCTTCTTTTGCGCTAAATGCCTTGCTTTCGACCCAAACTATCTGATCTATCAAAACCTTAACGTCTGAATTACATAAAAAAATAAAATAGTTAGGTCAAAAGTAATAGGAGTTCTTTCACTAACTGGTATCTGGAAATTTTTATTTTTAAAATTCGTCACCATTAAGATTAGTTTGTTGACTCGATCTTATTTTACACGTTTTCAATGTAAATAGGTGCCACCATTAAATAAGGTGCCGTACGACTGACAAATAACTTGTTTATATCATTAAATACTTTTAACTTTTTAGTAGACTATGTTGTAAAGACTGTCCAAAAACTAAAAGTATATCGGTGAGGTACAATTAAAAGAATCGCTTCTCTGTTTGCATTGATTGCCTCTGATGAAGATACAGAATCTGTAAAAAAAAATTTTTATGTTTCAAGGTTCATTAGTCATCAATAATACTTTTTTCATTCCCACTTATACCTGCATCAATAATTCCTTAATTAATAAGATTAAATATTCACTGTAATGTTCTGTATCAAAGGATCGCATAGCAATGAAACACAGGAAAAAATTACATGACTACTGAAGAATGTATTCTAGGTCCTACAGAGAAAAAAGCTTGTGGATTTATGTAGAAATTTTAGAGTAGATAATTAAGTACAAATGGAGGTCACGTTGATAATTCTTTGTTGAATGTTAACATAAAAGATTCGTAAATTCATTTCTAATGTAATCATAACGCAGCAATCTATATAAAATTGTAGCCGTTGATTAATGTTTGCCAATTTCAATAAAGTTATCTCTTCTGCGACATCAATCCCAGTGTCTGTATGTTAATAAATTTAATTGAAACACATTAAAAAAAGCAAATCATAAAATTAACAGAAAAATATTAAGGTGGCGTACATACACGTTTTCAAAAGGCTTGAACGTTAGTATTATGGGGGGAACTAAAGTGGATAATTTTGAAATCCCGTTTTCCATTCATTCGAAAACATGAAAGTATTAAAGCACAAATAGAATTTCACCTCACTACGCTCATCACTTCATGTTACACTAGGAGCTGCGAAGGTAAGCTGTCCTGATATGTTGCACTGATTTTCTACGAGACATTTTCGACCTGCATGCTACGCACAGCGCACTTAAAAAAGCTGTCCATGATTTAATTGCTTCTGTAGCGCACGCGCGAGCTCTTCTGGAACTGTTTAAACCGCTCTCACTAAAGTTAAATTAGGCAAAGCGACTTCCTTTGCAAGACAACATTTCGCTTCCATTCACAAGCAAATTGCGGAATTGAATTCTGTCCTTGATTCTGGTTCGGACTTCCCGTAATAAAGGAGCAAGTTTTGGAGTTGGGGAACTGGAAGTCCCTGCATACGTTGTATAACTCGCAGTTCAACTTCAACTTTGGTTCTGCAGTTCCCAGCCTGGGTACAAAGTTCTCCCCAAAAGCCCTTCATTGAGAACAACTTAGATGGCTTTTACTTCCCCAGCCTCAACCTTGTTAGCTTAATAATGAAAATTAAATTTTCAGGTTAATTAGGTGGAGAAGGCGTGATGGCTTCTACACCCTGACCCCCTGACCAGCACCCTTCGACTTTATTTTAACTCCCCAGAAATTTGAAGTGACGAGAGATTGTTTTTGTTTAGAACATCCACTCGAAATAAAGAAAAGCTCGCGAGGTAATTTGAAACAAGTTCTCACTTCTAAAAAGTGGTTGACTTTAAGTAAAGAAGGTATTACCGTTTATGTACGTATAACTGCGAATGAATTGAATCTGTCAAGCAGTGAAGTGAATTGAATATCGTGTGCTTTTTTATCTTGTTCATGAGGAAATTTTCGTCTTAAGAAGCAAACGGCAGATTTCACCAGTGTGATGATAGATTCTCTAAGCAGGTAGTGAAACTCTTATTCTTCTTGATATGAGTACATTAGATGGAGTTTATTGACAACTCACGGAACTAACTCGGGAGGACTCTAAAAGATACTTAGAGTAAATTAACGGAAAAAGTTAGGGTATTCGGAGTAACCCGACGGAGCTGCAACGTCCTATTACCTGAAGAATATTTATGGTTTATTCACGAGGTAGAAGATCCGACCTCAATCTGCGCAGTCCGATACATGTTTACACATATGAATCAGCCAATACTTTAGAGCCAGACATCCTGCGACTGAATCAGCGAATACTTTAGAACCAGGTCTTGTTTGGGCAATTCAGCATAAAGATTAGGGTGAGGCATTCTAAGAATTATGTATCTTGATTCGACACATCCGCCGAGATCACACGATGTCAGACTGTATACTGACAAGAAAAGGGAATATATTTCTTCGCAAATGGACACATTACAGCGAATGATAATTAGATAAATAATTGAGGGTTATCATACTTTGAGGGAACTTACACAAACGGCGTTTGTGAAGCTATTTTACGATGACACAGCCTGAATTTATCTAATTCATTTTTCAAACGATGCGAGCGTTTGTAATTTTTACGATGTTATAAGTGTTTTTGAACATATTTTATTAACTTTTAAAAATTGAATTGTTGTGCAGATAACATTGCAATCAATTTAAAGCTAGTTATGTAGAACATTTCTATTTGACGATGGTAAAAGCAGCGTTATTTAACAATTTTCAATGGATCTTAACAAATGGTCATTAGCTTTTTAATTTATCATCAGTGGAAAACAATACCTTTTTATCTACAAATTATTACGGCACTTGAATTTGTGCGTTTTCCAAATTCGATTTCTGCTATTTTCAATATCAAAAAATTTTTGCTATACTTTTTTGTTAATTCAACGTTTTGTCGGCTGCAGTAGGTGTGTAGGTTGCAGTTGGACGATAGTTTGAAATGGTTAGAATCTGTTTAATCTGAAGTCAAAAAAAGCTGACGTATGAGTTTGTTGTTTGTGCTGTATAGTTAAGATCTAACTTCGAATGTGACAGAAAGTCTGGAATATTTTTCCCCCTGAACGAAAATTTGCTATGATTTACTATTCCTATGATTTAACAGAACTTTCAAGGCGTTTCCATAAATCATGTTCCTGTAATATCTTCCATTTATCATATGATTTTTACGATGTACTTCATTTGAAGTGTGCATTAATTTTATAGTGTTCATTTCATCAATTTAATAGCATCATTCAATGTTACCCAAAAGTTGCATAATATCATTTACCAGCCTTTGGTCATAGGCAGCACTACGCTATACATATTTCCGAACTCGTAATTCTACAAACTGAAAAGAAACCGCTGGAAAAATTTAATCATTAATCTCTCCCATGGGAGTATTTTCTTGCAGTATGTGATACCTTTTTTAGTGTCACATATGTATTGTAGAAGCCATTCAAACACACGGCGTAACACTTACGGCAAATTGCAGAGAGGTTTCTTGCAGTGCTTGTTAGCAGGTCATTTTTTGAGCTGTGTTTACGTTCAATGTTACAACAGCAGCCAACGAACTGCACGAAAAACATTCATCGTGTTCATTTTCTCAACGCACGAGATATCTATCAATCACAGGTCACAAAGCGTCCAAGACTGAAAAACTGTTATTGAGATAAAATATAGTCGAAGAATTCTTGCGAAGGAAAAAATGTGGGAATAGTTTCCTGACATGGAATATAGAGCAGCTCTGCTTTCCGATAAATGTTCATAAAAATACATAACAATAGTACATAGAAATAGCATATAAAAATACATAATAAATACAAATACAACAGAAATTTTCTCACACGCACACAAGTAGTGTTAGAGCTCGAAGTAAAGTAACATGAAGTAAACAAAACCAATGACCGAATGGAGCCCTCCCATGTAGCAGTAATGCTCGTAAGACTTAATAATATATTGTATGTATAGTTTCTAGGGGTAAAGGTAACATTATTTTAATACCTTAATATACACTAAGTACAATTGAGCATTCTAAAAGTTCTGTGAGCTTCTGCGTCAGCTGAACACAGTATGCAAACTAGGAGCGAGAAGCTCATTCTGTACTGCGAGGCCTACGTGACGATGCAATATTATTCTTCGGAACTGATGCAGTGTTATTCAATATTATTCTTGTGTTTACACCCCAGGAGTGTCATCTGGTGGACAAGCTGTTATCTCAGAAGCAACTCTTATTTTGAAAATTTATAAGTCTAAGGGATTTAGTAAAGATTTGTTTAAAAAGTTAACTGCTAAAAATCTTTTACATTCAGTGACTTAGTTTCATTTAAGAATCATGCACACGTTCATGAAATACACATTTAGAAGTTAGAAGCACTGGTTCCATTTAAGTATTATAAAACTGTAAAGTTAACATCTTTATTTGAGTATTTTACTGACAATGAAGACAATGGATAACATATTCACGTCGAAGTACATATAGCATCATTTCATTCTTTGGTAGGGGAAAAACTAAAAACTTAGACCTTCTTTGTAGGTTCTACGTCTATTTCCTACAGAAAGCTAAACAGCAGTAGCTCAAAGAAAGAACAGCCATCGACGTTATGAGTTCCATAAAGAAAATTACGACGATCCTTCCCTGCTCTATTGACCAGGCGAGAGTCCCCGGCTGGTATGATTGCTGATCGCGTTCTGACTGAGACTGGGTCATTTGGTCTGGCGTTTAGGGCTTATTTCCAGTCATCACCGGTCGTACAGACGGGGACGCTAGTTCACTGCAAGGGCGGGACGCATTCTAATGGCCTGAGAAAGACCATAATGTGTCCAGCAGGGCTCAGCTTCTGAAGTTCTGCAGGGTTGAGTAGCGACCCAAGTCTCATCTTCCGTGCCCTGATCCACCGTTAATTGGCAGTATTTTTTCATGCCTCGTTAGGTTCCGCCCTGATGCTTGCACCCGTGATGTCTTTAAGCTCGCTCGTTAATTCGTTAACGCAGCGTGTAAGTTCCGTGAACTTTAGAAGGGCCGAAAAACTTCCAATCTTCCCATACAAGTTGCACAAATTGCAAAAACACTTTTCCCTTTTGAATTTTCTAATTCCCAGGAACGAAGTTCAAGGAAAAATGTTTAGGAAAACATATAGGATCATCCCTCTGTGATCCCGATTCTCTTCACGAAGAATCATTATAAGTTGAAGCTCTCAAAGCCCGTGGCCACAACAGCATTTCTCACTTGTTTGGGGGCAGGAATTTGTTGTGGCCGTGCTATTATTTGCGTGTCAGCCTAGTTATAATATCCTTTAAATCTAATCCGGGCATCCAATTTGCATCCAAAGGAAAAATAGGGACCCGCTTTGCAGAGATGTTGTCTCTCCAGCGTATCAGATTTCCTTCAATTTTTTGCCCACTCTGCTGTTACAGCAAAAATCTCAGAGATAATTGTTATATATTATTATAATTATTTTTGTTATTATAATTGATATTTTATGAAACCCGTATTATCTTAATAATTATCGTTATTATCACCATCGATAACATTGTCATGATGATAATAACCATTATCATAAACGTAATCAGTATAGTGGGCATAACTATTATACATTTTCGTCCTATCACTGCGATTTTACTAGTTTATTTAGAAAATTGTGTAAAAAAACTGTAAACATACCTCAAGTTTAACGCACTACTTTTGATTCGGTCAATACAAACACATTAACAAACTACTAATCCCAGCTGTCTCTTTTAATCGTATGAGATCAAATGGAAAAAAATAGCACAATAGACAAAACGTTTAAAAAATTTGGGAATGAAATTCCTGAATGAAGTAGGTAGTTAACTTGAGATGAAAGGTCGTCAGTTCGTTATAGCAAAAATTTGAAAATAGTAGAGAACACATAGGCGACAATTCAAAAAAGGTAAACGTTCATACATTGGAAAAAACTTGTTTGAAATAATGAAGATAAAAAGCGATATTCAGGAAAATAGTCAAAAATAACTGCGCTAATGGTAACAATAACGATGATTATAATTATTACGTTGATAATGAAAAGCACATTGTAATAGACCTTTGATTTACGTCAGGGTAACATTCCTGAGGCACGACGTAACTCGTAACTCATCGTAAGTCAGTACCTCAAGAAAAGTTCAAAAAAATATGTTCCATGCGCTTTAAAAATACGCACCTACTGTCAACAAATTATGATGTATCATTTTGATTAAAGAACTAACGTTATTTTAAAAAATAGAATCAGTACATTTCAGAGAAAAATTATAATAAACACATATCAGAGACAAATTATAATCAGCACCTATCAAAGGCATATTGAAGTCAACACAAATCAAGACACAATGAACGTGCAATTTTTGAAATCAGTTTCACAAGTTGAATTTATGGTAAATTATGGTCATAACATTTCTGTTTGTATTTTTAGGTTACAATTGTTTGTTCTGAAGGATTTTTTGTCTCAAGTCGCAAAATTAAATTCCAAAGAAATATACTATATTAACGTGAAGATGGTGAAATTGCAAAACTAGATTGTAGTATTACATAAAGAACTTGTAGCTTGTTCTGGAAAACACGAGTGGCATACAATAAACTACCTATTATGTACACAATCAATAAATAAACTTGATAATACACATTCAAACCAATGAAGACGTACAATTGTACGTTCAAAAAACTCATGATTTATATCAATTTACTTGATTTTGTACAGAAGAAATTGAAATTACCTAAAAAGTTTTTCAAACTGGCCGTTCTTTTTGAGCTTTCGTTATAAGAGTACCCGAGAAATTGGTGAAAGAGCGCCTCACTTCTAATTCGATCCATTAAGACCACTGTGAGCACGGCGAGCTGCGCCGACTTGAGGCCTTCTAGTTCCTGCTATTAAATTACAAAAGTCTCTCTTGTCTGAAAGGAAAATATTCTTCTAGAAAGCACCCACTTCGGTAATAAGGCTTTCTCAAGAATTAAAGACAACTGGAAAGTTCTACGAGAAATTACTTCATATTAAGAAGACCTTCCTTTGAAGGCAAGGATAAGTCGCCTTTGTTAGTGAACAGGGCATTGAAGTTTTGGCCACACTTCAAGAGGCATTAGTTTGAAGGGTCTGTCTCTTTCGCTCCTACATTTCTTACAGAACTGAGGACAAATTACCTCTAAAAACCATACGAGATGAAAACACGAGAAGACAGAATTTGTGAGGCGAGTTTTCAAATTCATTTGAAGCCCATTAAAAGACGCAATTAATTTTACCAGGGGAAGGGCCCCAATAAGACCGGTGAGTTATTGCACAATTTCTTAGAAACTAAAAATTTGCTATTCACTCAATCAAAAATGAGTTCTGTAAGAAATGAAGGATTGATTAAATTTCAAAATTTCAATTGTGACATGATATTGGGTAAGAAAATTAAAGCCGACCACAGCTTTATTACATACATTTTTTAGCTTTGGTAGTGACAGCAAAATTTTTGTAATGAATCGAATTACAATTGTTCAAATAAATCAAATTAATGACAAACAACTCTTATTGCATGAAAAATAATTGAGATGAAATTGAAGAAATGATTTTTTAATGATGCTGTCAATGCCCACGAACATGGATGAACCCCTTCAAAGATTCTTACAAAGAACTTTGCTTCCACCGTAGTCGAGTGGTATGCGGCCCGTGTTCTGTATCGGGTCTCTGCTTGTGCAGAAAGACTGCGTGCGGGTTCGAAACCCGGCAATGAATACGAGCTGTTTCTCGTTTCACGCCGTGAGCTCGCACTTATCGGTAAGACCTCAACTCCCCACCCATGGACACATCTCAGGATCGTCGCATGGAGCTCACCATCATCCCTACTCTAAGAATGTTAACCTTAAGAATTTAAAAACCAATGTACTAAATGTCTATGTACTGTGTACTTGATTGGAAATAAAGATTGTTTATTGTTTGATTAATCAGCACTTTCGTTTATTTAAGTCCACGATATAGTAATGATCAAATTATGATGGATTTTAAAATTTCGTAACTTTTTGTAATAAGGTTATGTAAATTAATTTTATTGATAGGTAATCGATTTATTTTCATACATATGAGAAAAATATTCTTTCTTATATTGATTAATATTTGCTTTGACCTGCTCTATCGCTTCAGATGCTTCAACACGATCTGTACATACATTGTATGTATATATATTGTATCTGTCATACAATACATTTCTTTAACATTTTTAAAAACATTTTCAACAGTTTTTTCAGAAGAAAATTCTGTAGGAAGATTGCAAGCGAACACGCACAACTGAAAACACAACCTGCAACTATGTGAGCCCCATAGCTGTACTGAGACGAGCTGTGATGTTAATGGCGGCAGTTAAACCGCCAGACGAATTATTACTTGGAATTATTCAATAAATCATAAACAGCGCGTACAGTATGCTCTATTACTACAGCAAGTGCAGTATGTTCTCTTCTGCTTAATAAAGAAAATATCTGGAAAATGTACCACTCTTACCTGTTCCCATTGCTCAGAAGTTCAATTGGCGTGAGTTTCACCCCGAACTTGACGTGCCTGTATTGCATGCATTGCGTTTTGCCTGTATTGTCTGTATTGCCTGCATTGCCTGTATTGCCTGTATTGCCTGCATTGCCTGTATTGCCTGCATTGCCTGTATTGCCTGTATCATGGTTGGCGTCAGCCTAGGCTTCTTTCTTGGCCGATCAGCTTGCTATTCACTGTCCAGTAACCTCCTATTTATTGATGTTTGAGAAAGACTAACGCCAATTCATGGTAACTCGCTGGCAATCTTCCTACAAGATTTTCTTATTGGAATAAGAAAATGTCTAAGAAAAAATGTTAACAAAATTGAAGAAATGTTTAAGTTTATTGAAATGCCACAGCGTGTTGAAACACTTAAAGCGGCTAAAGGACGTCAAACTAAACATTAATCAATGCAAGGAAGGATATTTCTATTAAGTGAATTTCGTGAATTTCGATTACATGTGAATAAAATAACTTTATATGATCATTTGGCATCAAAATTATGAAATTTTAACAATCTATAACAGTTTGATCACTACTGTAAGTATATGCACATGTAGTATCTCTCTCAACAATGTGAATTGACATTATATAAAATCAGCAAAACTGGAAGTCACAATAGTTCATGTTAATGAATGACTGGTAGATTTTCCTCATCATCAAGCTTTAAAAGTTTCACATTGAAATTCAATATAAATTTTAATGTTTGGTGCAGAAAGTTTTTAGAATAATATAGCTTAGGTATAGTTCCATGCTCTTGTAGAACTTGTACAAAATGACTTGACTCAAATTTTCAGTGACAATTCTAAAAAGTCCACATAGGCCTAGGAATACGCCAAGCAAACCCATTCAAGGATTTTATTTCGGAACCCACAAAAAATAAGTCTACAGGCCCAGAAACATGCTGTTTTTTCATTTTTGATTTAAAGGAAAAATATAATTAAAACCAGGATAAAATCAGAAAGCTCAATAGACGGATCGAATGCTCGTGCTTTTGGTCGCTACCAATCTTACTGACGAAGCTAATTGAAAGGCAGGCTGTGGTTGGCTAGGCCCTGGCCTATCACAAGACGAAGCTTGTCCTGCATCTTCTCACCTCCTCGAACTCAGGCCAAATCAAGACCTGCTTCAATAAACCTATTCAATGTACGATGACAAGAGCTGAGACAAATTGACAAATAATATTTCATTACAGGTTTTCATTCGAGGTCTGAGGAGTTGAGTGTATGGCATTTGCTACAGCGAACTATTGAAAATTGGTCTGTGCCAATATGCAAATAAACATGTGCAGTAAAGTTTTAAATTTAGAGAACATGTGTTAGGAAGAAAGATGAGAAACTAGTTGGGCATGCAAATTTTGTTGGAAAAGAAAACTTTTTATTCATTGAAAACTGATAAGGCCTATTCAGATACCAAATGACAAACTATGTATTCGAAACTCTATCACATGAATGAAATCTTGACAAATGATTTGAATTTTAACTCTTTAGATTAATAGCGTCTGTTAAAATATTTAAAAATTTGGCATCTGCAGAAAAGCAATATCAAACAATTGGTTAAACATAACTCATGAACCATTGTTTGCAAGTACAGTTATTACAGTGTATCAAATGGACTACCGTAGGTTCATTTACACTAAGGATTAACGTCAATGCCGAACGTAACACCTTCAAACAATGTTAATTCATGAATTTTCCAGATGAGTGAAGGGCTGGAAATAAGACAGTGTTTTTGGGAGCTGATGAATTAAGCCTGGCAATTGTAGTCTGGCTTGTGTCTTTGTAAATTTAAGCAGATTTTGACAATTGATTCCCATTATATTTTGAGTCAAATTTTCTTGTTCAGGTACTGACTTCAGTGCCTTGAATATTCCTGTATAGCCCAGTTTTATATGAACATTGTAAATATTGTCATAGTTTAAAAATGAGAAACGAGGGTAAGCATACACGGGCAAAATTTTGTATCAAGAGTGTAAATATCTCCATAGCAAGCCATTTAGCTACGATGTACTCATTTTTTTCAGGCTTGGTGGCTCCAAGTTCCGGTTTGAAGTCCTGTTTCTGAGTCACGTTTCAAATTGCTGTACGTGTTTACACACAATACTTACGACGTGACATGAGAGACTCAGTGGCCTTGCTGCTTCATGAATGCGATGGCAAGCGTAGAATTGATGGGCAAAAGCCTAAAGTCGTATAAAAATAAAGTCGTATGCAAAAGCCTGAGGTCATTCAACATTCCTTCGTTAATCTGAAGTCAGACGACTTCGGTGTTCCGGTATGAGCAGAATTACTCCATGTTGAAAGTTGCCCGAACAGTAATAACAATATAAGATTTCGTGGTCACATTTATTGTGTGTATGGTGGTTTTTAAATTTACTCATTTTATGAAGTATTCAAAAGAAAAACAGCGTTTAAACTTGTAAGCACCATATCGTGTTTGAAGACGTCGATATTTCTTGGTTTGCAAAAGTAATTTTTTCTTTGACTTGGAAACATAATAATAGATAGCGAAATGAATTCATAAGCGGTGTCAGCTTAGAGTTACATGTTAGACCGTCTGCAGAAGGAAGGAGTCACTGTTTTGGAGTGAATATTGAGAGTGTATGTTATTTCTCTGAAGCAGATATTGTGACGGTTGCTTGATACGGAACATGTTGGTTTTCAGGCAATAAATGATAAGCATAAAGTTAGTAGACCAAGACGTATTAGTTTGTTGAATGTCGTTGATTTTTTGGACTATACAGAACAGCTACAGAAAGCATGGTAGGAGGAGAACATTGAATGTTCTTGCTTAACAGTACTGTACAGTAACAGCTATAACGAGGGTGGTAGGAAAGCTTTGAATGTTCTTGTTTAACAATACTGTACAGCAACAGCTATAACGAGGGTGGTAGGAAAGCTTTGAATGTTCTTGCTTAACAATACTGTACAGCAACAGCTATAACGAGGGTGGTAGGAAAGCTTTGAATGTTCTTGTTTAACAATACTGTACAGTAACAGCTATAACGAGGGTGGTAGGAAAGCTTTGAATGTTCTTGTTTAACAATACTGTACAGTAACAGTTATAACGAGGGTGGTAGGAAAGCTTTGAATGTTCCTGGTGAACAGTACTGTGCAGTAACAGTTACCGCGAGGCTGGTAGGAGAGCATTGAATGTTCCTGGTGAACAGTACTGTACAGTAACAGTTACCGCGAGGCTGGTAGGAAAGCATTGAATGTTCTTGCTTAACAGTACTGTACAGTAACAGCTATAACGAGGGTGGTAGGAAAGCTTTGAATGTTCTTGCTTAACAGTACTGTACAGTAACAGTTACAGCGAAGGCAAAAGGAGAGAGCCAGGGCTTATGACCGGAATGTTCGCATGTTGAAAATAATGTGACAAACATTTAGCAGAACGAAAACGCGTTTTGGGCTTTCATGAGGCGTCTAAAACATATTATAATGTTCAAATAAACAGTCTAGAGCTGTCAACTAGAAGATGTCGGGTCTCAATCGGTTGGGTGGAATGTTTTGAATGTACTGCTGCTAATTTTTTTTTGGGAGACTCTTAAAAGTAATTTTAATGATTAATTCTCCTGTTGACCTACTAAAGCTGCTAGGATTATGTTGGATTAATTTTATACCCTTGAATTAGCTATCACCTTGAAAGTATTTATGGTGAAATATTAGATACGAATATAAATTAGACACTAATGAGAAATTTCCCGTTGTTCGAGACAAAACACATAATTGAGCTGCAGCACATGCAAGGCCCCAAAATGAGAGTTGTAATGATCGATTTGCAAATAATTCTGAATTTTCTTACCTAATTTGATCACATTGAATTGGCCTAACGGAAGTCTTCAATTATATATCAGTGACCTACACAGAAACGCTTGAACAGGTGCACTGGAAATGAACTAGGAGATATTGAAGGAAATTCTTCAACAAAGATGCTTATAATGCGATTGAGGAGCTCGTTTTCTGATTGGCCATCAGTGGCTGCCCAAAATTGGAGCACCCCCTCTGACTGCTTATCATAATTTCCTTAACTTGGGAAATTAGACTCCGATAAAAGGCAAGATTGAAAGGCATGGCAGTCGAGCTTCGCTCCACTTTTCTGAGTATTTTCAATCAAAGATTTTTTAATTGTAGGCGCGGAAGTCAAATGCGCGAGATCCACGAATCTAAAAGACTCGTCTTCGTAGAGAAAAGATGACAGAATAGTTAAGTGGGACGTCAATCTCAAGTCAGAATCTTCGAATTCAGTTCATTTCAATGTTCAGTCATAAGTATTTATATCTACAGTTATATTTATGAAAATCTTGCCCTGTTATAAATTACGAGTAGGTTAATGTTACTTGTAATTAATGCCCACCTTCTAACAACTCTTAAAATGCTACGGCTCTCAAGTACAGAGCATCAAGATACGTCCTTCATTGAAATATACGTCAGCGTACGTGAACTTATGAAACTTTTTATCATATAAATTGAATCAAAAATTTCATTTCCTTTTTGCAGGTAATGAAAGATTCATCTTATCGCTTGGCCCTATTTAGAGATCTACGACTCTGGATCCTATGACTTCAACTTGCACAAGATTTTGCTTCCTCCTTGTAACTGGAGGCATACGTTCTAAGAATCACAGGACTTCAATATCATTTTACTCCCGAAGAAGCCTGCTAGCGGCTAACAACTCCAAGATAAACAGCTTATATTCCTGATCGAAAGTTCTTGCAGATGATCTAGCTTCAACGAGAAAGATCTCTGTGTTGCATTGAAGAATCTCAGCTTTTTTTTGAGCCTATGCCTTAAGACGGAGTGAATCACGAGTATGGTTCTCTAATACTTACCTATGAGGTGATCATTCCTCAACTAATGCAAGCCTAAAGAAAGCCTTGAGTAGATCAACCTTCCACTGAAAGTGCAGGTCAGGTTAGACGTAAATTTCTATGAGACCGAAGAGTAGGTAGACCTCATTTCTATCAAATAAACCGATTCTTGGTAGACTTTTAACTGAATAAAGTCTCGATGGAGTATAGGATTTGTAGATTACTCATAGACCTTAAGTTGGCCTGAGGTTGCAGTTACCGGTAATCTTATAAATAAAGTCACTGGAACCACGGCTGAACATAAATGGCGTCCCAGCTGTGAGGAAACGGTCACAATCCTGCCTAATCTTCTTAAAAGAGCCTTCATCTTGTTAGTCGTGATTGGCTGTCGGCGAAACCTTGAAGAATCTCTCGTTCAGCTAAGCAACAGCTTAATTTCTAAAGGAGGAATCTTCTACATCGTCAACATTTTTTCGTGGAATCGTTCGAAGAAGAAACTCTATTTCCTGTTTCCAATTTCTTTGGCCATGATACAGATGTGATGAACGTCGTTGATAGACTCAAGACTTTTCCATAAATTGGGACCGACGGACGTGATCTGAAATTCTGACTACGAGTCAATATTTGCTAAAAATATCAGTATCAGCCATATCTTGGGATTTATTATGACTATGAAGTTCTTATAATCTGTTGAGATCCACCGGGCACTTTGCTAAGAAAAACCAAGGACATTAGCTAGGAAATACAATTAAGAAAAAATAAAAAATATTTAAAGGACTAACTCAAATGTATTAGGGCTTGCAATAAGCACTTTATAAATTTTAACTCAAATAGTTTGATAACAAAGAAGTTCATAGTATCCAATATGTGAATACAATCCAATAAATAAATAGCATTCAATATGTGAATAGGATATTAGATTATTCTGTACTTTTCATTTTTGTGAATGAAGAAGCACTCAAGCAGACAACAAACAAATCTATTGAATATTTTACTTTTAAAATATGCGTTGCATTTTATACGTTATAAATGAGGAATGATGATCCCAATCAATTTAATTCGTCATTTTTAGGTTTTCAATTTACCATGACATAATTTTTTGATTTTTTTAACAAAATCAAAAGGAACTGAAGTATAACATAACTTGCTTTAACGTCTTATTTTGAAGCAATTCAAGCTTGAAAATGTTTCTTTTACACAGTTCGATAGTGGATAACAATACAAAGCTTAAACAAATTCAGTTTAGCAAGACACTTCCTCATCAATTTAACACAGTTATTCAAGTTGCTTCGTTTCATCAAATCAAGCAATTTCAGACCATGAAGTAACTTCTACTTCAATCCTGAATAGTTTATTCTCTTACAAATAACGTGATTTTAGTTTTAAAGCAACTGACGAATCAATTCTTGATAGTCTTTTCTTTACCTTTTGAATGAAACAATTTTAATTCTTATAGCAACCACTACGTTAAACATGGGCGATCTCCCTGTCTCCTTTTAAGTTTTTTAATTTTAGTTTTTACTGCGACATCTCCATGAACCGCGGGGGATTTTTTCTGCGGGTCTATTCCACTTCGCGGCGACGAAGGGCATCTGGCTCGACAAGCTGTGTTCTTGACACACCTCAGAACGCGTCCTGTATCTCACATGCCAACACAAAGTTACTTCCTCGCTAGCTTGAAGCTGAGTCTTCTCCTGCTGAGGCCCACAGCAATTAAGGTGTGAGGAATGGACTTGTGGACTTGAAAGTTGAACTGCTGCAACCTAGCGTAGTGCAATATAACACTCGTCAGTAAGTAAGAAGTCCCTCCTTCGTAAGTTCTTCATCATGTCATCTCTAATCGAGGCTTTTGTATAAACACCAAGAGTGTTACAGATCAACAGAAGGCTTGAAGATTTCAGGTTCTTTTCTAAGAAACATTAGAATTGTATTTGATCTAAGGAAAGGAAAACAGATTTAAATTAATTGTTTAAATTTAAAAATTAAGATAAATGATTTAAACAGACTGATATGGGTGAGTTTAGAACATTCCATGAGGACATTTATGTTTTATTGCTCAGATCTAAATTAGAAATGTTTTATGTTTTCAAAGGTGTATTTCTACGTGAAATTCACGTCTTGGTCCTCCTAAGAACTGAAACATGTATTCTGATTGTGCTGGTATGTTTTGATTCGGTAAGGTTTCTCCAATAAAATCGAAGAATCTGGTAAAGGCTTAGAATAACGAATCAGAAATATGTGCATAATAATTTTCATGAATCTTGGGAGAGCAAAATTTGAGACACCCAATTATTAGGAAAGTTATTCACTTCCACTTTTTTTATTTTTGCAACAAATGCGAAGGGAAATTGTAAGAAATTTTTCGAGTTTTTCAGTCAATGTCGCAGAATCTTGTGAAACTCGAAATACAGTTCAAACAACAATTATAAGAAACAAAAAAGAATTCTGTTCGTGTGATCTAAAAATCATCATTTCCATCTACTCTTTTTTTTGTGTGATGCTTTGGATTTTTGGCAATTACGTCTGCGATTCTACAATATCTATTTTGTATCTTCAACATAATCATGCTCCAAGCATGGTTAAACTTTTAACTATTAGGAAAGTTATTGATTTGTAATTTTTTCGATTTTTGTGAAAAAATGCGAAGGGTATCCCCTCATGAAATTTTTCGAGTTTTCGGTCAATGTCTCAGAATGTCGTGAAACTTGGTTTACAGTTCAGGCAACAATTATAAACAAAAAATGCTTCTGTTTGTGTAAATTGTACCGTTGTTGCATCTAAAAATCATTATTTTCGTTTAGTCTTTTTCTGGTGCGATGTGCGTGATTTTTAGTAATTATTCGGCGATTCTTGGGTATTTGTTTGCATTTTCAACATATTCGTGCTCCATGCATCTTTAAGCGCCCATCTATTAGGAGAGTTATTGATTTAAAAAAAATCGATTTGTATAAGAAATGCTAAGGGGTATACCCTTGCGAAATTTTTCGAGTTTAGTGGTCAATGTCACAGAATGTTGTGAAACTTGATATACAGTTCAGGCAACGATTATAGGTAGCAAAAACAACTCTTTTCGTTTCAACTGTTCTGTTGTCGTATCTAAAAATCATCATTTTCATCTACTTTTTTCTGGTGTGATACTCTGAATTTTTGGCAATCATTCTGCGATTCTTGAGTATTTATTTGCTTTTTCAACATATTCGTGCTTCATGCATGCTTAAATGTACCCAATATTTTCATTTTTAAGGCGGAGTGAAAGGTCCGTACAGATTTCAGTATCTCTGATCTAGACCTTAAATCAGAACTCTGAAATCATTTTGAGTTCAATTTTATGTACATATAAGAGATCAAAATGTGTAGAAATTTTTGGAGGTCCAAATAATGCACCTACATTATTTGACAGCGGTTTGTAATACAGTGTACCATACTTGAATCATTGTTTCCAAATCTCAAAAGCGTGATGATATTTTCACACAAAACATCATCTCAAAATCGTACAATATATATCTATCATCATTCCAGTATCACAGTGCAAGATTCAATGTCCGAAATCTAGAGCTGGCGAGAGAACAGAATGGTGGGGCCGTAACTTCATTCCGTGTTTTGCTCGAAAGTTATTTGGGAATATTCAGGACAGTTTGCAGGCAGTGAGAAGGCTATCCATCTTGTCTCAGACACGGGGCTTAACTTGAGACGTGCAGCTTTTTAAGGGTCCAATTCTTTCCTAACTGGCGGAGTAAGGCGTCGCGTTCGCAAACTTTCGGTAAGACGAGCAAAAGCTACAAAAGAAGCACAACACGGGCCCCCGATAAAAATATTCACTGGTTAGCTCAAGAACGTGCTTGTAAATTTTTTTAAAGTATTGGGAAAAATATCAGAAAAAAATGAAACAAAGGGAACTTCTTTGCAAGATTTGACGCTTACTCTAACGCGTTGTTCTGATGCATAGTTTGTTTTTTCTCCTGAAACTCGGTAATTTTAGAGGATGTTGAAAAAGATTTGTCAAAATTTTTCATACTGATTCATCATCCTCTAAATGAATGCTATAGATATTGTTCATTATGTTACAAACATATTTTAAATGGACTGTCAAATTGACATTTTGCAGGTCGTTGTGCGGAGCAGCAAAATTTTAGTTTAATCGGAATTTGTGATCTGATGAAAGCAAAATATCTCGTTAAACAAATATTGAAACATTTTAACCACCACTTTCCCAAACCTTTTTTACAAGCTTCGGATAAGTGCGTGATGACGTGTCTGCTAGTTACTTGGCTTTGATAACCTACCTCGAAAAATTGTGCATAGACAATGTCCCAAATGATGATTCAAGGGTTTATTATTTCAAGTGAGCTTCACGTTATATATGTATTATTAGAAGTTAGGTTTCCTTAACTTTATTTTCTTGTTCACAGAGACATGGGTACGTTAGTCTGAATAATTATTTTTCAAATGATTTCAACATTGGTTGACTAAATCGTCAATAATTGTGGATACACTTTCACTCCCACTTAGTTTTGTATAAGTATATCTTACCAATAAATAATTAACAATGAAACAGTCGCAAACATATACTTCAACAGACCATATTTTTGTTACCTAAGAAAGTATCTTTCAAGCCGGGTGATTATTCATGACGACGCTGTTGAGCAAAACAGTTCACTTGCTACGCTTAACTTGACCTTGCTACGGTTGTTTAACATCTTATGATAGAGTAAGTACTCTGAGTCTCATGAACCACAACACACACCACTGATTTACGTATGGTATAAGCCCACTCATGATACAAATCTATGGTAGCACTGTAGACAGAACTATTCCGAGTCGGTTGGTGGTAGTCTTAGTGGGGTAGTGGTAGGTTCAATACGAAGGCGAACCAAAGGGCACAGCTTCAGTGCAGAAGTAGTTGCAACACCGTCATAATGCAGTCAGAATGTATAGTTTTAGCAGTAGAAACGTCATGTACATGAAGATATTTTTGTCCAAGGGGAGTACATAAACATGAACGAGTAAGAGAGTGCTTCACTTAAGTCATAGGTGTAGTGTAACTGTAAATAAAAAGATACTTCACAAGTGTCGTAACTGTAGTACAATGAAATGAATAAGTGTGAAGGTGAATACACACTAACAGTCTCCTGTGTTCAGCACAATCATAAGAAAGAGGGAACCATAACCATACCGTAGGTGGTGCCCAAGCAAAACAACAAGAAGGTACTTTACCAGAGCAAAAAGTTACGAACGAACAAGGACAAGACAACACGAAAATGACATATCAAATGCAGACGCTGTAGCAGTGCGTGCTACAGTACGTACAAGTGAGGATTTCCTGAAGTTTTAGTGACCGGGAAAAGCAGAACTAGCGTTCTGGCTAAGATAAGACCTTCTGCAAAGCGTTTCTTGAGTTCTGGTCTGCAAAACAAGTTTTGCTCGAGACAAGTTAAGGCAAGTTCGGGTGTGGAGGACTGCCAAGTTTACGACAAGTTTGCTTCAAGTTTAGGGACGCTGGTCAGGGAAGTTTGACCAAAGGTGTTCGTTAAATAACTAAAAAAATGCAACGGCTAAAGACAGCTTTCAGATTAGAGAAAACAGAAATCAACTAATAAAAATTGTTATGCATTTTAAACACGATTCTGAAAGTACTTCTTCATCAGACTTGAGGAAAATTGTGCATTTTTGACAAAGTTTACAAGTGAACTAATCAGATGAACTTGATAAATGTTTTGAATAAATTTTTACTTTACTTTCATTTCACAAATAGTCTTCTGTCCGTGATTCCAGTTACTAACTTGCGTATTAAAAGGAAATCAGCAGATAATGAGATAATTTCAGTTACATGTACATTCAACAAAATGATTAGAGTCACTGATACACGGGAGACTTCCAATTCTAAATATGATTATTATCGATCGTAAATGTCTCATTTCAAAGCTTCTATCTTCACAACAAAATACTGTTAACAAAAAATTATTTTTCTTTACAATTAACTAGATTTATAAGAAATTGGGTTTATAAATGCAAAAATGAAGAAATACCCCAAAAATTCTGACGTTTTGCTTGACGTGTGGGCTGGTGCTTCATCATGCAAAAATTTTACGCCGATGTTGAATCTTGTCACATGACCTATTTTAATTTGATCTAATTTTTAGCAACTAGCAAGTAAATCTTTTAGTGGTTCGTTCCTCATCGTGAGTTTCTTATTGCTTCATCTGTGAGTTGGTATTCCAGTCTTATCATTATTTTTATACTCTGACTAACAAAAAGTACCTTGGTGTCATCGGTATGGCAGTCATGGTGAGCACGATTTACAGTTTGGAATTTTCTTAAGATATATGAAACATAGTCTTTTCAGTTTCTCGTCTATGTATTTGAATTTGAACGTTGAAGAAAACAAAATTTGCTAGCCATCCTTCATTCTTTCAAGTCCCACGTTTTTAAATGGCCTGCGTACGTGACACACTTTCGCATATCTTCACATGGACTTTCACGGTTTTGAAATGCCCAAGATATATTATTTTATTTAAAGGGCTTGCTATAATCTTTTTTAGAAATGGACGATCATTTGATCATACTCATTGTACCTAATGGCAACTATTGAAGAAAATCATTAACATATTTTCTTGCACACGATTCTTTAGTGTCTGATAAAAAGCAAAATGCGTAAATTAGTCATGTACTTCCATTCTTTTTTTAATGAAATGACAACGTTCGGTAATACATTATTAGTTTCCGAAACTACATTTTCGTTATGGAGAAATAGCAATTAGAGTTACCTTCTGATAAACATGGTGTGGCTGTGTAATGTGCAAGTTCATTTGTAGTCTTCTGCCTATTTCTACAGAATTATGTAGCTCCATGAACAAAACTATTAAAAAACCTCATGCCAGTAACATTATCTTCGAATAATTTACGTGACGTAATTGAAACTTTGAAATTTTGATAAGTTCCCAATTCATAAAAAGTTTACCTTTTCAGCACTGCGATTTGAAAAAGTTTGAAAATCGATGGTGTAGGAGCCCCTAAACCCCCACGAGGGCTTGCGGTTGGCACATGAGATAGACCTAGAAGCACACTCTTCATCGCTTTGGAAATTACGCTCTGACTCGGAATGATCACCTCATCAAATGATAGGCATCGGACCCATTACGATGGGGCCTGGAGAAGCACCAGCCTCTTGCTTGTAGCTGCCATCACCTGAAGAGAACAAGTACCAAACTACAGCAAATCAGTATTGCTACTGATGCACATCAGTACAGCCTGATGTGAACTACTAAACTTCTTCCATTTTTTTATTAGTGCCGTCAATACAACGTGATCTGAATTACTAAACTTGTTCTATCTTTTTATTAGTGCCGTCAGTACAACCTGATCTGAACTACTAAATGGTTCCATCTTTTTATTAGTGCCACCAAATCAATTTGATTCCTGAATATTTTTTTATGTTCTCAGATTCTGATGTTCTCTGACCAGTCCGAGTGAAAAGTTTGAATCATTACGTAGTGAACTCTCCGTTACTTTGAACAGGACTGAAATACACGCAAAATTTTCATGAAAGAGGCGTTGCTTCGTGATATTTCTCGCTAAATTACTTATAAAATATGTTAGTTTTCTTAATGCACTAATGTAAAATTGTCTGAAGTTGAGCTTACGTACATATTTCTTTTTTACGGCAGGAATAACAATGAAAATATTGAAGAAATGTGTTTTTGAATCTCTGTATTATAAATCCAATGGTTAGTATTATACATTCACTTTATGAATATTTATTTTTCTCTTCCTAAAATTCCGTTTATGATGTTCTACTTGTGGCGTTTAGATGCTGCTCTACTGCTAGAGAAATACTGATGGCTTCATTCCCAAATCCCTACGTCTCTTTTACTCAATTGACTCAATCAATGATATCCATGAACAGGCAACCAAGCTTCAAAGACGGAGCAACCTCAAAGCGCGCAAGCATCCCCATCGTTTTCTGCGCCAAGAAAAATGCTGATGTGGACGGTGATGCATGAATGCAGCTCAACTTCGTGTTCCACCTCCAAGTTTTCGAACAAGATAAACGGCTTAACTTTCTTCCGTGTACGACAGCGAACAAAAAATGAACGAATGTTCAAGATTTGTGCGCGAGTTATTTTTGGAGCTAACTTCCAAGTTATGCGAATGTAGTGGAACATTCTTTGAAATTTTTTCAAGGATCTCACTTCGTTTGTCATTCCCTTTGATTCGTATTTAATGCTCTTGAGCATATTGTCTGGTTCTTTGAAATGTTTTTAATTAATAACGCACGTGGTTCGTTTATCGATTGTATGCCGTCGATAATTTTTATTAGTCAGAAAATTAAGGATGACTCTCAACGACTTGTCGAATTTTACAGCCTTAAGAATTGAATTTTGAACTAGATAAAGATTTTAGTTTCGTTCGACGACAATAAGTTACTTTCTACGCAATTCACAGCTGTGGAACAGTGTTCAAGTGTTTCAAAAACATGTGACAAAAAATAGCTTTGGCGTATCAAATAGCATATCAAATAACACTTGAACGTATCAAATAAATCCTTAAAATCATCGAAAATAATAAGACACACTCATAAATTTCGTATAAATGCAAATTCAAATAAAATTTTAGATTCTATGCAAATTTCGCATTTCAAATTTTGCTTTTTTGCTTTGACATCAATAACAAAAGTACGATCGTTGGATTGACTAGATATCAGTCGAAATTCCACGTGTTAGGTATTCTCTTTGCAGAGTCTTGCGTGTGATAATCTTCACGTGAACACTTTTACAAGTAATACATAGCAAGATATGAGATGATCTCTAAGTGATTATCTTTACAAGCAATTGTTAGAATTATATGAGATGTATTGTAGCAAATGATTGACAGGCTGGTTTTAATATCGTAATCTAAGTCACTGTAACTTGGTTATTAATAAGCTGCTAAAAACTTGAACTATGATTTTTCTTTCTTCTTCAACAGTTTTTCCAAAATTTAAGCCTCATTTGAAAGATTTCTGTAATAAGGTAGATCAAACTTCAAAATTTGAATATCATACGATATTTTCTGAGATCTGAGAAGCGAATTCGGGGAGGAATAGGCGAAAGAGGGTGTGGGGATGAGACGGATAGGAAGGGGCACTGCATGCCAAGAAGGACGGGGGGGTACCTCAACAAAGTTGCCTCTAATTTTCCCCTCTAGCGGATCTTGAAATACGGTCCTGCTCTCGCCGGTGCTAGCTTCGTTCTATCGGTCCCGCCCTCTTTGGAACGTGACGGTTGCACTCTGTCTTGCATGACACGAGGTGGCCGAAGAACGTCACGCTTATTGGCAGAGGCTCTAACGTTCGATAACGCATGAAATGCCTCCAAACGGAATATAGAGGCTATCATAAAGGCTTCGTATGCTCTTATGCAATACTTGGCTGCAGTCAGGATGAATCTTTTAAACATCTAAGGAATCAAAGGCTAGTTAGACAAAAATTTTTACGCCATCAGAATTGAGATTTGATATATTTTGATACATGTAGTTATTTATAGGTCGATGAGCCAGTTTCTGATAAATGGTTCACATTGCTAATTATTTTATGCAGGTTATTTGGATCCCTTCGTCAATTATACTCCTTATCCTAATTTTAGGTTATTATCCTCTTTTGTCTTGAAAATAAATATCATGTGAATGAAAGACAAATGCCACAATGGAGTATCATTACATCGAGTTCTTCTTAGATTTCTGCATTACATGTTGAAAAAGGATCAATGCTACTATAAAGAAAAGAGATTTAAACCCTTAAATAGGATGACATTTCTAACAAATATTTGTACTTTGGGGCTATAAAATTAAGGACTCCTTCATTATAGCCACAAAAACAAAACTGCAGCGCCATGATGAGAGAATAATAGAAGTTATTGGACAGCTAATCAGGAGCGAATATTAGGTTGTTACAAAAATAATGGCCGCTCGAAGGCCAACGCATGCTTCTGAAATCAGCCATTATTTTTGTAACAACCTAACACATTAAGAGGAGTGAGGGGAAACTGGCTGCGCGTTGTACAAGATTTTAGGCCAGTTTATGATTTGGAAGATCTATTTCTCTACAAAAATAGAAACCATATTTATTTTAGTCGCTCATTTTCTGCGCCAAGTTCAGTAAAAACGATTTTAACACTTTCAAACTAACTGCTTGCCCTACAGTACTGATATTGTTTATTGAGAAAATGATGCTTTGTAGTATGGTGATAAATAAAGTGATTTTTACACACGTTATCACTGCCAATGAAGATGCAATGCAATGAATATGAATTATGCAATGAATAAATTGAATGCAATGCAATGAATAATACGTGAACATCCAGGCTTTATGTTAACTGACACTAGAAACAACTAATTATTTGTCCTCAAATTGTTATTTCTAATGAGTATTCATACAGCTAATTAATAGTATCAGCAATCGTTATCCCCTATTTGAATGATCAATTATCAGTGATTTTTCCTGCAGTAGCTTAAATGAGCCTAATTTTGTTATTTATAGTTGACATTGTTAATACGAAAGACACTTCCAATACGAAAGACAATCAAGGTTGTTTGTTAATACGAAAGACAATCCAAGGACTACGACAACAATAAACATTTTTTTCTAATGGTAGGGATTGAGCAACACGGACCTCAGGCTCAGGCTGAACAAAGGAGGCAATCTTTAGTTCTTATTTCCTTAAGCTAGCAAGTCTCAGTAAGCTCTTGAGGTTATAATTACCATCTATATTCTCATTCAACAACTTATAAGAAGCTAAAACCTGAACTCCCATAATTTTTATCTTAAATTTCCTCAGGGGAGACTAAGAGCTCTTAGAGAAGTTGCGACTATTCATTTTAAAGTTGAGAAGGTCGGCAGAGTAATTAGCTAGAGCTCGAGGTGGGAGTCAATCTCCGGCGTCTGATAGGGAATCAGGTCCTGCCAAAGTTATTAATCTTGGGTAGGCCGACGAGCCAGAGGCGGAGCAGAGGAGGTTCTGATCGTAGACTGAAGCTTTCACGGCTGCAGTCGTCTATGTTGAAGCAAGGAGATGACCTGGCAAATGATTTTCAAAGAGGTTGTGTAAAATCAGTGATGGCGTTTGGAGGGCATGTCGGTTGCTGAATAATGAAAGATGGTTTGCATGAGCGCATAGGATTGACTTAAAAAACGGATTTCTAGGACCTGTGTAGGAAGGATATTGGAGGTTGTCATTCGGGTTTGGGACCTGGAGGTGATGTGGTGTATTGTGTTTAGAATTGTGAACTGTATAATTAATTTTACTAGGATATACCGAAGATAGATGATGATGCTTAATATGGAGAAGACTCAAAACGCTTCCAAGTAAGCAGAATGAAAATTATGGATATTACATCATTAAATATTAACGTTTACACCACATTTTTAAAAAGAGATGAACAGAAATGAGGAACTAAACATTGTACGAACAAAGAGATAAGAGCATAGGCATGAAAATGGATTCACATGTCATGAAGTTAGAATACATTTTACGCTTCAGAAGTTCAAAATAAAATATTCTAATTTTTAAATCTTGTATTGACAATATATTACTTAAAAAAACAATGCAGTGAAATAAAGTTATTAAAAACACTGTATGATTAATAAAATCATAGCAAGTGAAAAGAAATTAGTGAAAGAACTCTAATTTATCGTTGACTCATTAACAATATTTCTTGCGTTGCCATTACGAGGAGGATTTTTTTCAAGCAATATTACAGAAAGCAAAATTTACATCTCATTGTGTTGCTAGAAGACTCAAAATTCTGATAAGACGAAAATATTTCTGCTCTGAAAAAGCATTAACATGGTATAATTTTTGACTAAATTGAACATCTGGAATCCTGAATGGCAGCAAGAAAATCAGTTAATATCTGGGACAAAATATAGCAGGCGGTGCATCATTTACTGGAACATTATATCAGGGAAATGCTGCTAATGAACCTCTAAAGTGCTCGAGATGAGCGCAAATGAACAGCAGATCGTTGTGAGGGAGACACGCTCGCTTGGTCTGGTTCCTGCGAGAGAATTAGAGCTGTGCATCAATGTTGCTTTCAGGAGTCTGCGAGTTTGTCATGGTCTCCAGCGTCTTCGCAGCGCAGCATGAACATGAAGTCATGAGCCTGAAACAAGAACATGAAGTCATGAACATGAAACAGGAACATGAAGTCATGAACATGAAGCAGGAACATGAATCAAGGTCCACAAAGATGCTTGAATTATGTATTTTTACTTTTAATATTTAACGGCAGGGTTTTGCAGGTAATCAGTATCTAGACTATCTTTTTTCCTTGATAATATTTTTTAGTGAACATGTGCGCACCATGTGTGCCCTCAGTGAATGCGTTAGACACACGGTACAGTAATATAACTTCCTTTTTCAAAGTAAGTTATGTTATATTGCTGCACCCTGTAGGACAAGTATTTTCACTGTGGAGAAAGTTTTTTCACACAATAGGTGTATTCCTCCAGAATATTTCTGAAACCGTTATAAATTCTGTGCTCTATATTCCGATGGATTGTATTTTGTGGTCTAAGTCAGTTTAGCACTTGATTATCACTACTCTATGTTTAATCCTTCATTTCACAGCTTGCCAGAAAAACAACACATAAATTAGAAACTTCCATACGTTATAATGCATGTTGTTGGAATTAGTTGTTTGTTACAAGGCACAAAAACTATCTTTAATTTCTAACCATTCATTGCACAACTCATCGGCTGCTGATGACGCACAAACTACACACGTTACATTGCATGTTGCATAGGTAAGAACCGTCCGTTATCAAGACGGATAATGGCTGCGTTCTGAGATCAGGACAGGTTCATGTCACGGCTGAACGGTGACCTGCCTAGTCTCAATTTAGGAGAGTAGGTCCTCATTATGCGCCGCTCAGCACCGCGTCGCTGTCTCTCCCTCTGCTCACACTCACTTCTGCCCTCCTACGTCGAGACTGGGGCGTCGTGGGAGTGCCTTATGGAACAGGATTTGTCTCAATTTAAGTTGGATTGAGGTGAATGGAACATGGACAGTCGCTGGTGACTTTTTTTAGTAAGGAGTTTGATTGGAAGTGAGTTTAGGTTATTTAGGTGTTGATTGGTAGTTTTGACCTTACGGATACATATATTCGATCAGAGATAATTTAAGTTGGGATTGATATGAATGGAACATGGATCAGTGCTGATGACGTTTCTTCTGGTTTTAGTTTCATCGGTTAGTGTTATGAGTTCATCGTTTTCTTGAATTTTGTTACAAAGTAAAAACGGCTACAAACCTTTATTTCGCTGATAAATCTTGACTGCATTACCATCTACATAAGATGATGTGAGAAACTAAAATGCAAGGAAGCCTTTGTTCGAAAAAAACGATCCAAAATATAGTTTCAGTTAGAACAAATTTAAAATGAAAGTAGAATTTGGACTTCGAACTAAAACTTAAAAAATCATATAATAAAAGAAATTATTTTCAGGTGATATACGAATTGTAATGATACTGGAAATTTAAACTGTTGTTTATTTTGCAGTTTGATCATAAATAATGAGTGTATCATTGTTAATTTTGAATGACGAATTAGTTACGCTGCTATAAAAATAGGCACAAAAAATGCTGATAAAGCTTTCTTGTACAACTGATCGTCAAAGTTACGGTAGCGATTTTGATATAAGGGTATAAATAATATAAGAAGTGTACTGAACGAACCTCATACATAGTTCAAATTTTCAGTGGATTATGTGTTATGTTTTGCATTAAGTATTATTTATAATTAGTAACGTGCATTAACTAGTCGATATTAACGAGTTTCTTCATTAAAGTCTCATTTTTGCTGTCATGCACATACAAATCAAATGTTTGGTTTTTTGGTATCAATTTTCTCTGTTAAATAATTGATGCAGGTGAAGTTATTTGCTTTTTTCTGTGATTTCAGGCTCGCTTTTCTCAAAGTGATTACTCTTCGATCATATACCTAAAAATAAACGATACAAAATTTCAAACTCATTCCTGTAAAATGATTTTGTATCTTGTCTACGGAATAAAGTAACTTCCGGAAGCAAAACAAATGTCGACGTCGAAATACTTGGTTTATTTTATACATACATACAAGCTTAGTCTTACTACAAACTCAGTTCGTAAGAAAAGTTTACTTTCATGAAGTTTATTTTTCCAGGTTCTATTGGGAGCTTGAAGCTCTACATCCATCTTAGGCTGACCTGCTTCCTGCAGTCTCATGGATAAACATCTTAACGATGCAGAAGCGTGGAAGATTATATATACGGACAGGAAAGGCAATATAGGAAAGGCAGACAATTTTATTTAGTCCAACCATGCTGTTTCACTCTATGTTTATAGTACCAAATTATTCATATACCTGTGAGTTAAAGATGCTCAAGTGTGTGAGTTTATACGCACATTTTGGGAACACAAAGCATGTGGACAATTTCAGAGTCCAATTATGGGGATACATGTTTTTATTTACAGTATCCGATAATTTATGCTTCTGTGAGTTATTTTAGGAGCAATGGACGATAGCAGGAAATGAGTTCCGTGATTTGTTTACTCTCTCTTTGCCTCCCGACCATCTAAACTCAACAAACAAATATCCAATTTTTGCTTGAAATACTGAGTACAAGTAGATCTGCGTAGGAGAAAATTCAAGTGATTTAATGATTTTCTTCTTTTCATTTGTCAGTCTAAGCCAACATTTTTTGAGAGAGTTTTCATATTGAAAGAGTTTAAATAAGAAAACTAATAATAAAAAACTCGTATTTTATAGTATTCCTGTGCCGCTGGTATTCACAATACAATGCTTAAAATACATGCACTGAAAATATAAAATATGTAAAATCTTACAAAAATGGTATTTTTTAGATCAACATATCCTACTATAATCTATATGACGAAAGCCGTCGTATATTTTATTTATAATGTACACAATGAATTGCATTGGCTTTCGGTATAGTAATGTTCTAGTGATTTAGTTGTTATACACAATACTTGTTAGCCTAAGATACTCACTTTATTTCAGTTCCTTAGTAATGGCTCGTACGAAGTTAATTTCCTTTATCTAATTCAACAATAATGGAGATAGGAAACATTTATTTTTTATAAAAAAATAAATAATCACACGATAGCTTTTATTTTTAAACCTATATGATAAAAGCGGTAGTGTATATACATATATGTATGCGTCTTGGGTGTAACACACTATAATAAAGATAAGAGAAAATTTACATTTTTGAAATTTAAGGACTCTGGATAAGAAAGACGCTAGATTACTATAAAATGTGATTTATTTTCGCTATTAGCCTTCTTCCCCTTAAAGGCAGCGTCAGCTGGTAAATAAAAGCAAGAGAAGATGAAAAAGAAGTTATCTAAAGCATAAGACGCAGTCCGAGAAGAAATCCCCCTTGAATATTTTTATGAGTGGGCATACTAATATGATATGGAAGTTGTATTCTCAGTTAGTATACATTAATGATAAAAATTAACCCAAATAAGTTCGTACTTGGGTTGACTTACTTGATGATATTTTCCAATCTAATAACATTTTCTTAAGTTGGTCTCAGTAAAAGATGACAGATTTACGTTTTGTGTTGAGGTAATTTATAAAAATTAAACACGTAAAAACATACATATAATTAAACACGTAGAAACGTATTAACTATTGATACCTACAGTACCTCAACCGTCAATCATGTAAACAGAATCAACGCAGGTTGGTTATTTATTATGAAATTCACGCGTTATTTATGATAATAGGTAATAATTGTATGCGTATCAGAAAATTGAGAATGTATGTATAGAACTAAAATTAAAACAAACATTGTTAAGATTTATCAAAATAACTACCATCGACTAGACTGAGTATTTGCCTCGATTTTAAAACTCATTTTAGCAAATGAAATTATTTATACTGTGATAACTTGTAACTTGCAAACATTTCATGTTTCAAATACGTATATGTATCTTATTCTGATGCAGACCCCCACAATAATAATGAGGCACACATTTTCATTGTTTAGTTTTAATAAACAAATCAAATTCTAACGTCACTAAAAGGAAACCAACGCACTGTGGTCATTTTGTCCTTTGATAATTTACTGACAGAGAGCTTTGTGTCCAGCTTTGCCAGTACAGGTCTTCTTCCATTGATCAGACGATGACAAATTGCTTTAGGCGCCCCTTAACTAATTCTCATTCTGCAGGGTGAGCCTTGACCAGCCTTCGATCCTCGGGAAGCGTTGTGACGCGGGCGCTGCAATCGATGGCTTTGGCTTACTAGCCTTGCAATAACGCTCTATAAATTTGGCTCTTTGCGTTTTTAAACGAAAGTACTCCTTTATGAGTACTGTACTTCATTTGAAATTAATCGTACCACTTTACTTTCAAGTGATAGCGTTGTTTGGATTCTAACATCTTATATGCTGGAATTTCAAAAAATATGTATATGTAGGAAGGCTTCACTTTTTATAATTTTGTTTACAGCCCCGATTTTAAATGATAATTGGTAGATTTTTACCCTACGCTTATTTCACTGAGTAAACACAAGGAATATACGAGTGTGAAACCGGCACTAAAATTCTATGGTAAAGAGTTTAAATCAGTCATTTAACTTTTCCTTTTAAGCAACGTTAATATATTCCGTACTGTCGACAGTGTGATTAAATTGATGGAAGATAAATAAGGTAGTTTGATATTTTAAAAAACAAACCCACAATTTAAAAAGAATAACGTTACACATGCTACCACTAATACCGTGTAAAGTAGTGTCTCAGTTCGTGTTTTGTTGAAACTGTACGGCAAACTTACCATAAACATGCACCATTGTACAGATTTTGTACATCATTTCACATTTGGTGCGATGGCTTCGTTGAAACAATCTTCTTAAACTGTAAGTCGAAAGTGACACAAAAGTTTATGGGTAGTTATTACTGTATAGAAATTAAATTATATAGTTTTCTCCTCACGTACTGAGTTGTCTTAGGGCAAATGAGCTGTCAACAGCTCAAAATTTCGTTGACATGCTCTCAGAAACCTTAAGAAAATGGACATTACTAACATTCGCTTCCTATTGTCGGACTAGAATTTGCATCACATGTCAATTTAATTCTTATTAATAAATTATATTGATTTTTTCAAACGTGTCATATGTCATATATTATCAACATTTTCCAATGTTATGTTGATCAATCACATTTTCAACAGAGAAAGAGGCAATAACATTAATAATTGATAATTTCAGGGTCTAAAATAACCATGTTATTGAAGGCAGTTCTCTGTACGTTACGTGCCTCTATGGCTGCTGTTCGAGCTGTCACAGAAACTGCAGGGCTAGTGATGAATGTTCGGTGGTCGTCAGCCAATTCTCTAAGAAATCTACGGAGCGCAGCAGCCGTGTTCTGCTGCCAGCATTCGGCCAACTAGCGCCTTCGATGAATTATGATGACCCGCGATGATGATTGCAATTGAGTATGATGCACGAGGGTCATGGAAAGGTTGTTTATTCAACTCGCCTCTTGTACAGAATTAGATTGTATATACGGAGAAGGGGAATAGATTGTAATAGAATTATGTAGTACTAAAAGCTTATTCAGAAATGAAAATTTCAGTGAGTTTTGATTTTAATTACATACCACTTTTATGATTAGTGTGTTGAAATCGTAATTTCTCGAGAGTACTGTAAAGACATAGAATTTACCCAAATTTTTTGCTCATTGTTGTAGCTAATATTATGATGTATTTTTCATATCGATCATTCAGGTAATACAGATTCAGATTTAAGAAAAGATTTCTTAAATTTAAAATTGTCCTGCTATATAATAATACACAGTTGGCTGCTTGGTTAGCTGTTTCGTCTTTCTGTCACGTTATTGAAGATTTAGATAGGAGAAAATTCGTGAACTGAAGTACAAAATGAGATACCATGAAATTGTATACCTGGACTATGATGACAAATATATTTTCTAGAATACACGAGTATGCTTGAAAGTCGAAATACTGTATGCTGAAATAAACTAATTATCTTATGCTAAGTATTGGCTTCTCAATGGAATGGGTATACATGTATTATAAGCATTGTATTATGGATACCAAAGGCACATTCTTCAATGTGGAAACTTCTTCGCAAAGCTTGTGTCTACTGGCAACCAAACGAAAAAATTCAGTAAAAATCATGACACCTACGTATCACTATGCATCACATTAGTATGCAACTTTTGATGTCACCACATCACCATGCATCACGTTAATATGCAACACTTGATGTCACCACATCACCATGCATCATGGTAATATGCAACACTTGATGTCACCACATCACCATGTGTCACGTTAATATGCAACACTTGATGTCACCACATCACCATGCATCACGTTAATATGCAACACTTGATGTCACCACATCACCATGCATCACGTTAATATGCAACACTTGATGTCACCACATCACCATGCATCATGTTAATATGCAACACTTGATGTCACCACATCACCATGCATCACGTTAATATGCAACACTTGATGTCACCACATCACCATGCATCATGGTAATATGCAACACTTGATGTCACCACATCACCATGCGTCACGTTAATATGCAACACTTGATGTCACCACATCACCATGCATCACGTTAATATGCAACACTTGATGTCACCACATCACCATGCATCACGTTAATATGCAACACTTGATGTCACCACATTACCATGCATCATGTTAATATGCAACACTTGATGTCACCACATCACCATGCATCATGTTAATATGCAACACTTGATGTCACCACATCACCATGCGTCATGTTAATATGCAACACTTGATGTCACCACATCACCATGCGTCATGTTAATATGCAACACTTGATGTCACCACATCACCATGCATCATGTTAATATGCAACACTTGATGTCACCACATCACCATGCGTCATGTTAATATGCAACACTTGATGTCACCACATCACCATGCATCACGTTAATATGCAACACTTGATGTCACTGCTGCGCGTGCTAGACAGCAATCTCTCCACTGAGCAGCACTGCACAGGCGCATTAGGTGACAGGTAATCAAGGCAGTGGAGCTAGTCAGCAGGATGAGCCTAGTCTTGCTGGCAGTAAGCCGTCTTAACTTGCCAGCTAGGCAATGTAATGAGCTCCTTGACTTATCACTACGCCAACTCTGGGCTTTAATTCAGGACTGCGTTCTCCAAAGTGGCTCCTCTGTAAATTCTCACGGTTGCTTTTTCCTGATGGTTTTCCTCAAATGACTTCTTTTTTATGGAAGGCCGTCGTGGAATGGGGTTCAGATACAACATTGTCCAGCTTATGCGGGCTTGCATCCTGCACACCAAAATGACGATCATCATTGTCTAAAATGCTTATATATTAAATTGACGAACCCGGATCACAAAACAAACGAAGAATATACAGAGGCCATAAAATTCAACTGTGAAGACATACTTTCAGAAGGAGCACAAACCTTTTACAGATCGGCTGCATGCAGCAATTCATCACACGAACGAAGACAGAAATGGGCATTAATACGCAACAATCAAAGGTCCTGATTGATTCTTTTGTAGGCATAATTAGAGACGCAAGTCTGGTGGGATTATCGTGGCTCAACTGATGAACAGGGCCAGGCCAAGGAGGATTTCTAGGTGGCCAAGTCGAGTAGCTGGAGTAGGGGTTCCTTGTCGTGGTTCATTGACCCCTTTACGATCCCCGTGGAGATCTACGGTACTCATACAGCATCAGGCCTAAAGTGGGGTTGGGGTCTGTGTAGGCAGTGCATGTTTGTGGTATACCGTCGGAGAATCTGCATATTACCATCAGGAGGCCCCCGTAGTATCTTCTAGGGGCCCTCGTAGTATCTTCTAGGGGTCCTCGTAGTATCTTCTAGGGGTCCTCGTAGTATCTTCTAGGGGCCCTCGTAGTATCTTCTTGGGGTCCTCGTAGTATCTTCTAGGGGCCCTCGTAGTATCTTTTACGGGTCCAGGCCGTATCGTCTGGGGGTCCAAGTAGTATTGCTGATGAAATTGCATAACATTTATTTAATAAAATATAGTTTTTATTTTGTTGGAAAACTGAAATTATTTTCCTTCGCGATGAGTTTATTTGGAAGATTTTCAAGTCAGTTTGAAGATGAAATAAAGAAAAACAGCAGAAATAAACACTGTTTTCAGATTTAACTTCTAAGGTCGATAAATTCGAAAATGATTTATATTCATCACAATTCTTGTACTGAATAAAAACGTGGAAGTACCTCCACTGCTCAGAAATGCTTATTCAAAGTTCAGAAAAACTAAGAATTTTACTTAAAATGGAAAATTTGCGTAAAATCCATTAAACTTTTTGCTGCCTGTAAGCAGCTGAGTTGTGCCAACTTTTCTCATTTGATTATAAGAATTCTGGTTTGCTAAAAGTGCATTATCAAAACTTTTCTATAATTTTTCTGCTATATTGATAATACGCTATAATAAGAATTTCATTGATTGACATAAACTAGTATAATTTATTTTTCCCATCTGTAAAAGAATTTGTACGCAAAGATCTAATATTAATTTATGCTTAGAAAATATTAAAAATTATAGGTTCTAAATCTCTCATATGGATATGCGAACTCAACATCTACAGTAAAATTATTTCAGATCCTTTTCTTCACGTAGCCCGCAGCATCTCCGGACACGGACTCCACAGCAACTCTAAAAATAAACTTCACAGCTATTTTTGCATCACATTCTGCTCTCATGACCTCAAAGCGATGCCGAGGCCCCTTTCGATGCTCCAGCTGCGTAATTAACGAAGAGAGTGTAACGATTTTCTGCTGCTACATTACGACCAAAGTTGGACGACAGTTGCCGTGTGAAGGATTTCCCCAGGGCAGCCCTGCTTGGAGGCTTGTCTGAACAGCTGAGGTGGCTGTCCCTGTGTACCAGACACTCAGTTTATGCTAGAGCTCAAGATTATTCCCAGTGAAATGTCAGGGAAGCAAGGAATTACATTTATTTGTAGCAAAGTGTTCAGTATTTAGTGTACACGTGAGGGAAATGTTCCTGGGCCTTGTGTAAAATACTGTGACTCTCGTATACAAGGATGTATCTCATGTGTATCAAGCTGTATCTCATGTGTACCAGGCTGTGCCTCATGTGTGCCAAGCTGTGTTTCATGTGTACCAAGCTGTATCTCATGTGTACCAGACTGTGTCTTAGGAGTACCAGACTGTGTCTTATGAGTACCAGGCTGTGTCTTATGAGTATCAGGCTGTATCTTATGTGTACCAGGCTGTGTTTCATGTGTACCAGGCTGTGTGTCGTGTGCACCAGGTAATAAAAGGGGTTTTCCCTGTCACTCACACAGACACATGAGCCTTTGCCGTGATCATCCACCTACATACATCGTCCACGGATAGTATTTCATATGACAACTTATCATCTATGATCATTAAATAAATTTCTAAGCGATGTCAAGGCAACAGAAGCTGCCTCCTTGTAGTAAATACGAAGAATAATTGCATGAAACTTCTCAGCATATGTGAAAAATTATGTCTAAAGTATCTGTTTCTTCAGCCTAAGTGAGATATGAAGCCTCTGAAAGCATCTCCTGAAGTTTTTCTGAAGTTAATGAAGGCCACAGAACAGTTAACTACAACAGTCAGGCATGAGTGGCCAGCGAGCTCTTCCTTCTTATTCCAGCTTTCTCTTGCATTCTTGGCAGGCAAGAAGCTGCAGATCTCTGCAGTTCTGCCAGGCCCAGCGAAGCTTGCTCTCTCAGCAGACCTAGAGTCATGATAAACGAGGGTCTCTGTGCCGGATAATGACCTCTACATCCTAGTTAGGCCAGCCACAGATTTCCATGAGATAGACGTGCAAGATTTGCCGCTTGAGCTTCCAGTGAACTCTTCTCACAGACTCGGGTCTTCTTTTCTGCTCACAAACTAGGGTCAAGTTCACAATGTCGTAAGAAACTGGTGTTTTCTTTTCTCTTTAGAAACAAGGGTCAGGTTAACAATGTCGTAAGAAACGTGTTTTCTTTTCAGAAACTAGGGTCAGGTTCACAATGTTGTAAGAAACGTGTTTTCTTTTCAGAAACTAGGGTCAGGTTAACAATGTCGTAAGAAACGTGTTTTCTTTTCAGAAACTAGGGTCAGGTTAACAATGTCGTAAGAAACGTGTTTTCTTTTCAGAAACTAGGGTCAGGTTAACAATGTCGTAAGAAACGTGTTTTCTTTTCAGAAACTAGGGTCAGGTTCACGATGTCGTAAGAAACTGGTCTTTTCTTTTCTCTTCAGAAACTAGGGTCAGGTTCACAATGACGTAAGAAACTGGTGTTTTCTTTTCTTTTCATAAAGTAGAGGCAGTTTCACAATTTTGAAATAGCGACAACGAGAAAAAATCGAAATGAAGGTTGTGTGTTGGAATAGAAATAATTCAGATATCAATACAACATTTCAGCTTTCAATTTAAAGTTTTTCTTCCGTTGCCTGGTGAAATGCAGATATGTTTGAAAATGAAACCATGATGTTTGAAAATTTATTCATATTTTCAGCCCATCTTTTGGAATTAAGTACTAAATAATCGATTGTGAATTTCTTTTCAGATTTTTAAATTTTTCGATGAGAGTTTTGAAATCATCACAAGAAATTGTACGCAAAGTTTGAGCCATATAATTTAATTCTTATTGAATCCATGAGTTCACATGAAATATCATAAAAATATTCCATCTGAGCCAATAATGAATGAGAAGGAAGGTTAAGAAATATCAAAGTGCATTATCACCATGAGAATTTATAAAATTTTATCAGCATAATTTGTAGATGTTCAATATTTTAATGTTTGATTAATGGACGAAAGCAGCTACACGTGAGACTAAAGAGTCAAACACGTAGAATTTAGGAACAAAATAAGGATTTTAAAAACACTTCATGCATAAATTTGTACCCGCCAGCTAGTAATTTTCAAGAAAATTTTGAAAACGGGTGAGAGGTTGACACAGCTTTATTGTTTTCACTATTTAATAGTAAAAATTCGATAAGGATGTTAATTTTGAGCTTTTTAAGTCAACAGTTTTCTATCAAATAATTTCTACGTAGCATTAACGTGTTAAAATAGGGACTCAACACGGAGCAACACCAGCACCATAAATGCTGCAAGTAACACAAGACACAGTGCAACACCAGCACCCTAAATGCTGCAAGCAACACAAGACACAGTGCAACACCAGCACCCTAAATGCTGCAAGCAACACAAGACACAATGCAACACCAGCACCCTAAATGCTGCAAGTAACACAAGACACAGTGCAACACCAGCACCCTAAATGCTGCAAGCAACACAAGACAGTGCAACACCTGTGCTTCTCTCACCTCTCCAACACGCACAGTTTACTGGAGGTCTGCCGTGGATGCGAATAACCAAGATGGCCAAAATAAATTTATGACTGCCGTGCACCTCTCGGCAAGTGTTGAAGGATGCTGGCTGCGAGGCCGCTGAGAAATGAAGTTAGCCCCTTGAATAATAGACTTTCAGCTCAGGCCTCTGTCATCCAGCAGTTAATTCTTCTCAGTACGAGTACGAGAGAGGGAGAAAGAAAGAGACAGAGAGAGAAAGGGAGAAAGAAAGAGACAGAGAGAGGAAGGGAGAAAGAGAGAGTGAGAGGGAAGAGGAATGAGAGAAATGTGCTTACTAATTGTCTGTATGATTTATTGAGTTATTCATAGTTCATTTCCAATGCTCTATGTTCTGGTTTTCTTTCTGCACATCACATCTATAATAATAATGATACTTTGCACTTGGTAAGACGTTCATCAAATAAATACAACAGGTCAAAATCTTTTTTTCAAAAGTCTTGTTGCACAGTTATTGTCACAGTTGTTTTTAAGCAGGTATAGAAACACAATTATTGTAACTCATGTATTTTAAAACGATTGCTGCTATTTAGTCGTAGAAACACAGTTGCGTAATACAGATACCTTAATGAAGTTATTGTAACATAATTATGATACACGTTAAGCATAACACATAACACAATTATAACAACACAGTTATTGTAACACAATTACAGTACATGGTTATCATGACTTACCTATTAAAACACTCATTTCTTTTAGCACAGTAATGGTACACAGTTCTTGCAACACTTTCGAAAGATTGTTTCTCAAGTTCAATAAGACATTTTTTTCGACTGCGCCTCTTCATCTCATTGAAGCAGAATAGAAGGCACGCATGCACTGACAAACAGAGGTTTATTCAACCAATTATTCGCTACAGAGTATAATAGATAAATTTTCTTTTTGCCTCTTTCATGCATGTCATTGTTGGGATCAAAAGCAATGCTTGATTTTGCTGATTGAATGCAGTCATATCTGCGTGTCTACGAGCAAAAAATAAAATGAAACCTAAACATTGGATTAGTTGAACGAGGAGGATCTGTTCCAGAGAGTGGACGAGTCACGTGTTCAACTGTGATTGAGACCAGAATACTTGCGTTTTGTTCATCGTAAATTGGAGTAAACGTAACTCTTGAAAGTGTGTGCGTGCACAAGGCTAGTTCTTTGATAATGTATAATTAGAGAACTAAATAAAGGAAAAGGATGTTGAACTTTTATAACAAAAAGTTAGAGCAAGAGGATGTTGAACTTTGCTGACACGAAGTAGAGCAAGAAAATGTTAAACTTTCATAATTCAAAATTAGCACAAAAGGATATAGAGCTTAAGAGTGAAAATTATGCCTGTCTTTTACTTGCGGAAGACTGTAAGCTTAACGTTTAATCTTTGGTCTATTTGGCTTTCATATGACTCGTCTAATTATAATTGATGCTTGTATATGGAAAGTTATAATTTTTTTGCTGTGTCCGTATGTCTTTAAAATTATTTCAAGTACTTCAGTGAGTTGAGGTTGCTTCTCACTTTTAGAAATTTGCAAGATGCACATGAATAGTATTGTAATTTGCAGAAAAATTTCGCAATAATACGCAGAAATCTTGATGTCATGCACAAACATTCTGCAGTGACTTTCTATTCATTGTGTGGTCTATTTTCTTGTTTTCAACTATTCGTCAAAGGATACTTACTACAAACGCTGTTTTATTATTGTGTTTTTTATTACTTTGCTATGTTAGGAACAATAATAATGTTCATGCTTACGACTTTATTTGTATTATGAGTAATAATATTGTTTGAGTTCAGTGTCTCTACCTTTGTAACAGCCTTCAGTGTCTCTACCGTTGTAGCAGACTTCAGTATCTCTACCGTTGTAACAGCCTTCAGTGTCTCTACCGTTGTAACAGACTTCAGTGTCTCTACAGCTGTAACAGACTTCAGTGTCTTTACAGCTGTAACAGACTTCAGTGTCCCTACAGCTGTAACAGACTTCAGTGTCCCTACCGTTGTAACAGACTTCAGTGTCTCTACAGCTGTAACAGACTTCAGAGTTTGTATCATTGTAGTAGACCTAAGAGTCTCCACAGACTTGAAACTCATCTTGGTATTATTATCCTTTGCTGGTCCGTAGGATTCTAGGATTCTTGATCGGTCAGCTTTTGGTCTTGGATCGATGGCTCTTCCTGTGATCTAGGAATGTTTACGCGTCCGTCCCTAAATTAAGCATCCAGCTCTGAAGGAATTTACGGGCCGAAATGAGATCTAAAAGAATCCGGCTTTCCGGCAGTCCTTGTCTCTTGATCAGATATTTATCCGATTTCTTTTCCTGTTCTGAAGTCTGTGGTTTTGTTGTGGCTGGGCAGGACTTCTATCAGTATTCAATATGGTATTTTTTTGTTTGTATTGACGATGAGATGAAGATCTGAAGTGATACTGTGATGTTTTTCAGTGTATTCAGTAGAACAAAGATTGGCAGGGAGATAATATGTATTAGTAATTTCCGATAGTTTTTAATACAACTTCGACGCAAAGGTATCATTTTATGAAGCTATGAGCATTGACTTGACTTATTCGAGTATGAAGAAATGCTTGTGTAACGTTAAAGTGACTTGATATTTGTACGTGCATCTTACTGTTGTAATTGTCATTATTATTATTATAATTGTTATTATTATCAATACATTTATTTGCATTGAAATATTAAGAATCATCTATGAATATTCATTAATACCATTTTCATAATTTTTTTCAAGCAGAATACAAATAAGCTATTGAATGTAACCAAGGCTCAAAATAACGATTTCACATCGATGTGTATTTTTATCTGGACTGTCCTGGATGTTACAGCGGATGTTGTACCGGCCATCATCGCGTGGCTTCATCTCTTTTTCATGTTATTGAGTTGGGGCTCATTTTAGAATCGTGTCATCGAAAATACAAATTTAAATCAGAAAAATGTCAATTACGGTGGCCATATTCGTTAATAACAAAATTACCACGGCAAAAATATATGTACTATAATGTACCTAGAAAACTAGGGAATGCATTTTGAGTACTAGTTAAGTACAAGCGGGTGTAAGTTACATGGTGGATGTGTTGGTGTAGGGACACGTGACTGTAGACATCGTATTTCATATGTGCAATAGCATGGCAACACAAACTGAAAAAGTATACATACATTCAAATATTCACTAAATTGATGCACTATCAAAATGGCAGAATATGATCGTTGATTACAACTCTAACATCCCACTTGATATGAAAGCTCATAAATACAAAACAACAAACATTCTCAACTATCTTTCGATAAATTACCCAATTTGTTATTTCTTCATGAGGACAGTAGCAATTTAGAAGCCGTGGTTTACGTGTCATTCCTCCCTCATGTTACGCGTGTGTGCATCTGAGTCCGTAACCTTAACCTCGTGTGTCGCTGCCCAGCTCGTAGCGTCTCGTGCCCACGGAGCCGCTGCGGTCGGCCGCCCAAGCACCTCATCTAAACTTTACGGCTCAGACCTGCCCTGAAAATCGAGAAGATCGACTAGAGATTTTTGCAAAATTCTCTGGTAACATTGTTCGTAAAATACACAGCGTTGCGAGTTCGGAACTACCAAAAGAACTCGGCGCAGAAAGGAAGGTGTTGCGACTTGTGGCGAAGTTCCTAGAATTTTTAGGATTAACTTGCGCATGTCGCAGGTGCGCCCAGCGCTTGCATTATTAAGAAAGGTGAATAGGTTCGACTTTGACGATATAAAGCTCGAAAAATTGTAGTCGACGAAAATGTTACCGCTGTGTATATTTAGATCAAAAACACGCGCGAAAATTGAACGGGGATCGAGGTTGTGTTTGAAGTTGAACAGGGATGATTTGCACAATATTTTATGAAAACGTTGGGGAATTAAAAAGTATTAGACTCTCTTATATATACGTAAATCTTAGGTCATTTGAATTCGTTGTTTGTATAATGTAAGAAAGATTAAATGGAAAAATTCTTATAGATTTAATTGTGGATTTTTACTGCTTCCGTTACAGTGGCTAGCGTTATGAAAAAATTTTCGATTATTTATAGGGAATGAAGTTTTCGCACTAAGGGGAGTTAATGCATTTGTATTTCATGGTTGTAAAAGGCTTATATGAACTAAAAACTATAGAATTGTGCACGTTTGTAAAGTATTCACGTAAAAATATACATATATTGAATCACTATCGACGAAATTTTTGTATAAGTTAAGTTTTCTTGAAAGTTTCCACTTTGGCCATAACTAAAAGCTGTTTCAATTGAATTATTGCTTCTATGGACGCAAAATTGACACCTACAAATAATTTTCACATGTGCATACAGTAGGCAGGGAGCGTTTACATGAGAGGTGTTGCGATGATGCTGCACAGGACTGAATACTCACAGGGGGCAAAAGCTCTTTAGGATTCAGATAAAGGAATTCAAATCAAAAGTTATTAGCAAAATGTCCGATACGTTTGCTCTCTGTCTGCTTTTCTTTAAATATACTCATATACATATCTATGGTACATACGTGTATAGAGCAGGTGTACATATATGAATGAACATAAATATCTCTGATTTACAGTGCAAGTTGGAAATAAAGTATTATTTCGAAGGTTTATCATGGATTTTGTTTCAGTAACTAGCAATGAAATTTCTGCATAATTATTTATAATCCATTCTTTATTAGCCCACTTAGCGTCCTACTATTCCACGCCAAGATTTATATATTTTTTTCACGTCCGATGAAGACACTATTGATACGTGGTATTTTAAAAAAATGGTATATGTTCAGTTCTTTATTTTCATAAGAATTACATGAATATCTGAATTAACATCTATAGTGAGATTCCCCAAATATCTCTCTAATATATTCATAATTGCCCATCATTTTTTATCAAGGGAGTGTTTTCATCATTTGTGATCAGGGAGTGTTGCCATCATTTGTGAGCAGGGAGTGTTGCCATCATTTGTGATCAGGGAGTGTTGCCATCATTTGTGATCAGGGAGTGTTGCCATCATTTGTGATCAGGGAGTGTTGCCATCATTTGTGATCAGGGAGTGTTGCCATCATTTGTGATCAGGGAGTGTTGCCGTCATTTGTGATCAGGGAGTGTTGCCATCATTTGTGATCAGGGAGTGTTGCCATCATTTGTGATCAGTAGTGTTGCCATCCTATTGATCAGAAGTGTTGCCATCCCTTACTATGAGGGAATGCTCGCGTCGTCATCTAAAAACCATCCCGAAATTACCTGCCTTTGGTTATGAAGAAAGATGCTGCTGTGTCTACAGCGCTCCGTGCGAACGCGCTTCAACTTTCTCGAGGAACTCATTCCAGAATCTATTAGGAATATTTTTTGGGCTTGTTTTTGGCGAGATTTTTAAGCGCGTTAAACTACTTCTTATTAAGTTTTTGCCGCTTGAGCTGCCCGCTGGCTGAGCGCTTCTTCGGTGCCTCTGCCTCGTCTCCTAAAAAAAAGCTGAACTTCATCTAAGTTTGCGCCAGTCGACTTTCTTAGCTAATTTTATTTTAGTGAATAATTCAAGATCGCCCTGCTTCAAATATTTCAACAACGTCACACGCGCCTAAAAAGAACTCAGAGTCGTCAATTTTAGCATGAAGAAAATAATTTACGGATTTGTTATTAATTTCAGAATTTTGCTGTCTCCTTGTCATATAATTGTTTAAGATCGAGGTTTTACGTAATTTGGAAGTTGTTCTTAAGAATTAAGGCACTGGTAACGTTATTTTTGTGTGCGATTTTGTTAGTTCTGAAAGAGAAATTATTTAGTGAGGAATGTTAGCATAGCTGGGAATAAAAATATTATACAGTAATTCTAGCTTGAATTATTTAATTATAAATCAAAAGTAAGTTATTTGTACAAAAAAGGTCGTGTGTCAAAATTTTCAGAACTTCAGTAGCAGAGGCATAACTTCAGAATATATTAAAACTTTCATTGAAAATAATTAAAATTTTGCCATAACACATGTAAAAAAATTATTTTATTCTTTTTTCCTATTTTAGTTTTGTCTTAAGAATTTGAAGCATAAATCATCTCTCTCTCTCTTCTTTTTTTCTTTATTTCTTTATAATTCACTGAAAAGGTATAAGTAGTCTGCAAGCTTCTAAAAGGTAAAGGTTCTCTCTTTTCTCCGTTGCTTGCATCGTGAGCTCATCCTTTTTTTATGCATGGGCATTTAACTTCAAATCATAAAAAGTTTATTAAACAAAATTATCGCACTGAAAGTCGTTCATTTTAAGCTCACACGTATAGATTTTCCCGGATTATTTCTATGCTTGATTTCAGTTACGGTGTCTTCATCTAAGATTGAAAAATTCCTGGGAGTAATTTCTTTTGCACATTTATTAGAGTCTTAGGAGCAAATACTATTGCATCTCTGTTGTGGAGTGAGTCATTGAAACTCAGGCCAAAACCAGAGTTCATCGTCCTGGTTTTCTAGTTTATAAAGTCTTAGTAATATATTTTTCGCTTTCTTTTCCCGATTTTTCCAATTTATCCAGTTTTCAATGTTCGTATTTTAAATAACTGAGTTCAAATTCTTATAACAAGGAATTCCGAAATTTTCCCCCGTAGGAAAAATTTGAAATGAGAAACTTTTGTTCGGTGATTTATAGACATGAAAATGTTCAAGTTTTACAAAACTAAGACTGTCAAATTGAGGTCGTGGGTAATTTGTGTTGAGTAACAATTTGTTTTAAAATCTTTTGCATGCTCACTGGAGCGATGCTCGTCAAAGCACATATTCTTTAGTATTATGTGTAACGAGAAAATGGAAGAATTCAGCTTCTTGATGCAGAAAACGCATTCTCATTTTCAAAATTGATGTTGATGTTATGCATCTTTGAGTCATTGAATTTTCCCTAGCTTTGTTGAAACATTATTGCTCCGAAATAAATTTCTTTGAGTAAAATCATTATTTTAACAATAAAATATTTGTACGTCGTAATTAGTGTTTCTGTTCTTCTCAGTCTTCCGTCTTGGAAGAATGTCAAATGTGTCGAATGTAAGTACATATCGCACAGATAGTTTTCTAAAATACACATGAAGGAAATGTGCTGGTCTAACTTCCCACAAGTTTAAGAACTGTTTTTTTCTCTTTGCAGTGTTGCTGCTCACTAGTTGTAACTTCAGCTGGAATGGTGGTACCAGCTGGTGCAGATTTCAGCTGGAATGGTGGTATCAGCTGGTGCAGATTTCAGCTGGAATGGTGGTACCAGCTGGTGCAGATTTCAGCTGGAATGGTGGTACCAGCTGGTGCAGATTTAATTTTGCCTTCAGTGTAGCCGTTTTATCATTTTATTTTGCTTTTTGTTCCTTATCTCGAACATCGTAGGAGGTAATCGTTTGAAGCAAGTGATTTTGACAACTAAATTCAATCTGCTATTCTTCAAAACTTTTTAACGAATTTTCCCATTTTGCTCGAAAACTGATGTGAACCATTTTGAAATACATTCATCACGAATCCGATATTAAAACGCAAGTGTAAGATCATTTAAGGTTAGGGTTTATCTCTGACATTTACGTTTATAACTTTGTAATGAAGAGCTCTTGCTTTGGCAAAAGTCATGTAAACTCTGCAATACTATTCCCATTGTTCATTAAAATTGATGCGTATTATATGCACTATACATAAAACATAATTTAAAATAATTTTTTCTTCTTACTCGCTTTAGAGCGAAAGTTCTTAGTATTGTTATCGTAAGGCCTCCTGTGTGGATGGTTTTGAAAATCTCAGAAAATATCACCATTTATTTAGTTGTAAAAACTGGTGAAAATCATTCGGTGTTGAATGATATGAAGTCCATCTCACAGACTGAGTAGCAGTGAACGCCTTGTGTGTGAGGTATGTTACATTTTTGCCCTCTAATATTAGCTTTAAAAGATTCTTTTACCATTGACACATGAAAATATTTAGAAAGATTTAAGCAGAATGTATCGCACCAGATAATTTCGCAGGGTCTTAGAATTAACAATTGTTGTTTAGCGTCTAATTATTAATGCGAGGATTGACAGCTTGCTCAGTTATTTAACAAAGATCAGAGTGCACATTGGTAACAACTTGAAGAATTCGACTGTATTTTAGTGAAGCTGCAGTTTCTTGGCATTAGAATGAGAATATACTATGAATATACCTACCGATCGTAGTAGTTATTGGTTTTATAAGGAAAAAATCGAAATGTATGGAAATATATATCAAATAAGAAGAAATGACTTCTTGGTTCTTGTCGTCACAGCATTGAAGACGAAGACAAACTAGTTTTTATTACAAATAAATAGCTAAGCAGTAAATAACGAATTAAATCTCATACTTTTGTATTCCGGCAACTCAGTAGCTTGCAGGCATCTTTGCTCAGTCTGTGTTATAGGAAATAAAAAGAATTAATTGACATACTTCGGTTTTTTCGCTCCGTGATAGAAGGCGGACTAAAGTGCTATGATATCTTAAAGTTTTACTGTCAAAAGTAATACTGTTTTTCACGGCAAAGAGGCACTTCAATATTATTTTAAAGGCATGATAAAGGTCTCATCGATTTAATATAGACTTTGAGTCATTGTCTTTCGATGTACAACAAAAAAGGGCTTTCTCTTCCTTAGATGTTAAGAACCGGAAAAGTGCAAATTTTTCTACCCTCTTCAAACAAAACTAAAAAAATCAAAAATTTAGCTCACATTCACATAAGACCCATCGAAGTGCTAATGGTAGAAACCGCTTCTCGTATATCGAGACTTCGAATTGACTCCAGAGTGCTTCAACAGCGCGCGATCTCACCCAAAGGTAAAGTAGAAGATCGCAAAAAACGTATGCAAACCTGGACCCCTCCGGAAGCCCCCACACAATCGAGGGCAGGCTCCTGAACGATCGACAGCGCATGCAAATTGAGACCCATGACACTGTTCGGCTTTTAGGACTTCGTTTTTAATGTTTTTTCAATAATATTTGCTCAACGAGATTGCAGAGATCGTCCTCCACCAAACTTCAGCGGCAGACCGGCCTTTCCAAGCGCGCTAGACCACGAATGCTTTCAAACATTTCGTGGCATCTCAGTCGACTCCCATTTATCAAATGAGAATTTTGAACTCCAGTTTGATCTTTTGTCTCAGTTGAATGACTTTTTTCCAACCCGGATTTTCGATGGAGCAGCTTTGCCTAAAAGACCCCGGAGATGAAGTGAACTTTTCGATGTTGTTTGAATGGACAATGCTTTTAAGGGATTCGAACTAATTGCATAATCGACAAAGAACCAGAATACATTATAGAGCTCTCTCCTAGGTTGAAATTGGGTTTGACAATGGCAACTGGACTATTCGTTTTTGGGTGAGGTGATTGAGGTTGGAAATTTATCAAAAACTCTTACTGTTCTAAAAAAACATAAAAAACAACGGTTGAAAAACAAAAACTACAGCGTTGGATAATCAAAAATTGGTTGCGATGAATACTGGTGGTGAAGGAGAGGAAAAATGAGCAGCGTCTGGTTAGAAAAGATTGGACTTAGCTTTGAAAAAGGGCATATGAGGTAGACCGAGTTTCGAATGCTCGGATCGATGTATGGAGAGGGAGGGTTGGGTGGCAGAGGTATGTTTGCGGAGATTGCAGAAATGTGAGCCGCAGATCGGATTAAGAGTAGAATGGAAACAGGCCAATAAATCTTTGACGGAGCTTTGATAGGGCCAAGTCTAGCACCTTGTCTCCTTTCTTGTCGAGTTTAGCCGGAAGAAAAACTAAAGCGAGAGCGAAAAAAAAGAAATTGAGGGAGGGAGCAACAGCTACTCCAACGTGTCGGCAGTGTGCCGATAACAAAAGTAGGAGTAGAAGTACGTGAGCAGTATTCGTAATAATAGTCGTAGTAATTGGTGAAATAGTAGTAAAAGAAGTAGTAGTAGTAGTACTAGTAGTTTTAGTAGTAGAATAGAATAGAATAGGGCAATAGAAACGAGCCGTTTGGCCCATTCTTGGTTCAATACCGAAGTCCCATGGAGTAGTAATGATAGTAGTAGCAGTAGTAATAGTAGTAGTAATAGTAGTAGCAGTAGTAGTAGTAGGAGTAGTAGTAGTAATAGAAGCAGATGTAGAGTAGAAATAGTCGTAGTATTATTAGAAAAGTAGTAAATAGAATAAAACAGAATGAAGCGTAAAAAGTGAACCATTTGGTCCATTCTTGGATTGCTACACAAGTGACATACCGTCTAAAGTAAAGGCATCAATCACGATCATACACCTCAATCATGTGAGCTATTTCAGTCATGTACATGCACTTTACTTGCACACATGTACTACAATCATGGTCAGGCTACAGGAGTTGGGATATACAATCATTACGTTACACTACTGGAATTGTTAATCCAATATTTGTCGAGACGAATTTTGAATGTGTTCACCGTACCAACAGACACAATCTTTTCTGGCAGCTGGTTCCAAGTTTCGAGTAGTAGTAGTAGTAGTCGTATTAGAAGTAGAAGAAGAAGTAGATTCAGTAGTTGTAGAAGCAGTAGTCGTATTAGAAGGAGAAGAAGAAGTAGGTTCAGTAGTTGTAGGAGCAGTAGTCGTATTAGAAGTAGAAGAAGTAGGTTCAGTAGTTGTAGGAATAGTAGTCGTATTAGAAGTAGAAGAAGAAGTAGGTTCAGTAGTTGTAGGAGTAGTAGTCGTATTAGAAGTAGAAGAAGAAGTAGGTTCAGTAGTTGTAGTAGTAGTAGTCGTAGAAGTAGAACGGAAAATGACAAAGGTAACGAGTAGTTGAATCCATCCTTCGGTCGCTATCCAAGTCCCATATTGTCTGTACCAAGAAAAATAGGAGTCACAATCATCATTGTCGACAGAAATGTTGAAAAATGTGAACTGTAACTCAAATTAATACGGCCCGTTAATGCCATTAACTTATCGTTTATATCAGTGATATTTGTATCGTTTTATGTATGATAACTCTAGCTTCAAGTATTATGTATGATAATTCCCAACGTATTAACTTATGTATGATTATTCCCAGCTCAATGCATTATGTATGATAACTAAAGTTTAATCTAATATGTTTCTATTACTAAAAAAAAGAGACAACGTTCTCTCTTATTTATTCTAAATATGATTTTTTCCTTACAGGTAATGTAATTTAAAATAAACTTTTTCGTTAAAAGAATTCAAAAGAAGGTCTTTTTTCTCTCTCCATTAATATTACAATTTATTTGCAAACACATTACCTTTATTAAAGGTTCAAAAAACGTTTATTACATTTATTTTTTTACTGTGGATCGGAATTACAAATAGAAATTATGGTGTGCAGAATTACTGGAGCATCTGTTTTGAGTTGAAAATCTCTCCCACAGCTGGTGCGTTCTGAACAAGCTGGAGCTCGGTCGACATAAATGGTATTTTTGTTCCATTTTGCTTGCAGGAGTCTGAAGTCCTGTGACAATAACGGGCCAAGTAAACCAGACGCTGTTTAGAAATTATTACGCCATAATTGCCTTCTGTGTCGTACATTATTTTCATTTATGATTCGATTTTCCACTGCAATGAAAGTCGTACAGTCGTTAGCTGAGGATCACTAAAATACAAAATTAGATTGAAAAGTTTGATAGGAATAATGCCATTTAATGCGTTTCGCAATTATCCTTGATTCACACATCGATTTCGGGAGTCAGGGATGATCAGAAATAATATTATTAGAATACTATCAAGAATTTACTCTGGCTATTTGACATATACATATATGCAGTATGTAGTCATATTTTGATGATATTTGGGTATTGTTTTCATAAATATCTGCGTGTTCTGGTACAGACATCACAACTAAAAACTGGGCGGATTCGCTCCATATTCTATTATAATCTTAAATTAGTTCAACTTTGAATAGTTGTGATTCAAAATAAGTGAATTAATGTTTCCCTCTTTTGAAAAATAAATTATATTTCAGGTACGAAATTATGCTAGATCAATGTCGAATACATCAGAACAAAAGTTAAATTAAATCAAATCTATTCCATCACAATTGAAGCAGACCAAATCCTTTTTCTCAAGTGCCAAAATAAAGTTTAATTGTTGCTAAACTTGAATACAAATTCCGTTCAATGCTGCTGTGTAAAACTCTAATCTGAAATATCAACGATTCATAAGCGCTGACTAAAATACCTCAAAACCAGTAATTATCTTCAACTGCAACACAAACTACAAAAATAAATGCACGTGGAAAGTAAAGAGCTTAAGTCAGAACTGAGGTGTTTACTGATAGAGACGGCCAAGAGGAGCTGAGACGGCGGCAGCGTGTGGTGCAAAATAAGGGACGTGTGGTGCAAAATAAGGGACTTGTAGTGCAGAGCTGTAAGCTCGTCATGGTCTGGGAACAGCTAGCATTTTTATTAGGGTAAATAAAGACGGACAGCTCCGGACGTCCGGCCCCAAAAAGCGGGTGCCTGTAGGCCTGTGTGGGGTAACGCTATGCAAATGAACAGCAGCTTCCTGGTGCTGTTGCTTCAAGAACGTTTCTAATGAACCTCGTGCTCCTCCGCCAACGCTATCGAAAGGAAGTTGTTCAGTGTTACAGTAGATATCATATAATGGAATAAAGTCTGTTTTGGTTAAACTTGAAAAAGAATATGGAGGAGAGTGAAAAAAAATAATGTAAGCTCGCTAAGATTCATATCAGAACAGCATTGTGTTAACAATGTTGTTTAGTTTTCTTTTAGGTTTTAAGTTTCAATCAATGGAGGTTTTGAATTTCAACTACTTTGTCGTGAAACTAATAGTGATTAATTTCTTGCATTTTTCTTCTGAACAATTTCAGAATATTGAAAAAAACATTGTTCCCTGTTACGACTATTTAAATACTTTTTATATGCACTAAATATTAAAAAAATATTTATATTATGTTAACATATTACTCTTTGATTAAGTAGTTAGGTTGATCTTATAAACTGCGTTAAATCAACTGTAAAGTTTCCAAAAAGGTAATACATCCAGGCAATAATTATATTTCTGTCCTGTATTTCAGTATAGGTCAATGAAATTCAACTTCAGCATACTAGCTAATTTAGAATTTTCACGTAAATTTAATTTCGAAGTTTAGACATCAATGAATAATCTCGAGTCACAAACTAGCCAAACAATACGTGTTTAAATAATTAGTAATATGAACGTAGTCAACCAGCAAACTTTATGTTAGTTCAAGAAATCCTTGATGCTGGAAAATCTTGAATATAAAATTATTTAGAAGAAATGAAGGTTTTCGATAACTCGTAGCAGTTCTTCACTAGATGAGACATTTTGTAAGAAAATGTGGACAAATTTAGAATCGAAGAATGTATGCAAAAACAAATAATTATTTATTTTTCAAACGATTTCTGCAAAATTGAGATCTGGTTTACATATACAGATTTCAGGATTGCTTTCAAATTTCCTTCAACGATGGTATTGCAAATTGTTCAATCAGTCAATTGATTGATTTTGAAATCAATTGTTCAATGATCAAAAAAATTCACAGGCATTTACGTTTACGATGTAACTTCGCTGCATTTTTTATGCAGAGTGATGTTCACTTTAACATTTTCATGTTGAGTTCAAACATTCGAACGTTCGTACGAAAACAGGCTCTAACTTGATCATATTTTTAATATACTGTAAAATAGATTTATGTTGCTGTCGATGCAACTAATGCAAAGTATCATTTGCGAACAAAGTAAATTGAATAGCTGATGAGCACACTGTCCATAAGTACGAAGAAAAATGTCTCTCTATAAATCAGAGTCTTCTATCAACTTTAAATCTTATAGGCCACCAGAAAAAAACGTGTAATATGGCATTATATAAATAACATAGTTTTCTTATTTGAGTTACCATGTTTTTATTAAGTTATCACAGATGTACTAAGTCACAAATAATACCTTGTATACCGATTCAAATTAACAACTTTGAACCTCAATCGACCATATTTCTCTTTTATTTATGAGTGTTTCTGCTACTCGCTTTACGAATGAAAATCTCAGGCTTTTCGATGTTCATTTGCAGTACGACAACTCTCACTCTGCTCCTCGACTCAGCCATCGATGTTTAGCTCTTTTTGAACGATTCTAAGGCTGCACGAAACTATTCATCCTTCCATGCATTCCTTCTAGAGGCGCCCGTTTCATCCATCAAGTTTTGGGAGCTCATCCAAACTCTGGTATTTTGGACGGGCAACTTCCCCACTAACTCTCCGAGTAAATTCTAGTCGGAGTCAACGAAGGAGATCCCTGTGCGAACGCAAAGAAGGCACATGCAAATGATGCATGAAGAAGCGAAAATTCATGAAGCTTAATGAGATAGCAGATAAAAATTAACAAGTAAAACTATGCTCAGAAAATTTTACTGTTGACAAATTGTAAAAATGACATACTTTGGAAATGTGAGTATTTCAGTCTCATATCAAGCTATGCTAATAGCTTTGTGGACATTTAGTGCAACATCAGTTCGTCTAAAGTAGATACTGAATTAAGAATTTAAATTAAACACGAGACGTTTTGTTATCATTCAAATGGTATCTCGGCATCGAAAATTGTGCTCGAATTAATAAAATGCATTTGCCATTAGAGCAATGAAAGATGGACAGCCTGAATACTGTAAATTAGAAGATCATATTACTTACATTAATGATGCTTTTGAACGTAGCAAGTATAAACTACATGTGTCATATTTTCTATGCGACAAACTTTACTATTTACTAATTGCTGTGGAACTAGAATAAATCTACAATGAATTTAATTGGAAATTGAATGTTTTATGTTCTTTTTGAAATTATCGTCTGACATATGATGCAGAGAGAATGGGCTTCAATATTTTGTCAAGTCTCCCAAGCAAATAACAAAATTATTCAAGTATGACAGGTGAGTCTTTCTTCACTAATATTGCTATAATAATATACTAAAATGATAGATATTACAGGCACGAATGAAGTCCTCGTTATACGGTACATTTGGGTTTCTGGAAACCTGACAATGAATCGAAATTACCGTATACCGAACCCATTATAACATGTAATGATGGGATATGCGTTCCGGCACGCCGGATGTCACCCCTACAGGCATGAAAATAGTCACCGTAACTATGAATTTACCAGATAAAGAATTATCGTATAACGAGGACTCACTGAAAGACAGTAAAAGTAGACAGTTTTTGTTAAAATTATATTTCCTAATCAGTAATTATTAATTTATGTGATACATATTTTCCGGAAAAGAAAACTATTAAATCCACCAGCTTTTGGAAGATAATTTTTCCCATTATGATATTGCCATCAAATTCTCTAGTGTTTGATTTTATTTTCAATTATCTGACTCAAAAGCACACATAAGTGTGTAGATCAAATTTTTGGGACTGATAAACAGTAAAAACAACCTGCAAAATGCATAAATACTTCCTGTGATGGCATGAGCTGAATGCCACATGCACAAAAAGAACTGAAAAACTGAATATTGCGCCTGGGGACTAAGTGCTCCTCCAGAATATGTAGGATTTCTGAGTTCTCGTAGGGATAGTTTGATGGTGTCTGTCCTCTTAAGCAAATTTTTGCAGGAATGTCGTTGTTTTGGTTTTTATATATTATTCACATTGCATCTGTTTTGCTTTTCGCTGGTTTTTCATGAATGCCGTCTGGAATGCAATAGGTACAACCTTTTAAATGACAGTTTTCATTTTTTTGTTTCATTCTTTCTTTTGGAGTTTTCTGTGTTACTTACGTTACCAATTTTATCAGCTTTTGTGGACAGCGTCTTAAGAAATACTACATTTTTTTACCCTTCTCGAGTCGCTTGTACTATATCTTAACTGAGTATCCTTATGGTGACCACCTCTTTTACACAGAGGTGAAAAACTAAGTATACTGATAACATTGATAAAAAATTCAAGCACAGTGGAAGAAATAACTCATTTTCAAAAAGAGAATATAAATTATAAGGTAGAGATGGGTCCAGAATGTGGGTTGATCATGGGGAGGGTTGATCGCAAGTCTATTATTATTACGACATTGAACTGAGATCAGCGGAATCTTCTCATGCAGGTTTCTAGGGTAAGATTAAAAACGAGGATATAGCAGCGTATTACTGATTATATCTGTGAGTTAACTTGAAAAGCGTGATCATGTGTTGTTTTTTATGAAAAACACACTTTCCAAAGAGAATTTTAGTGCTGTAGCTATTTCCAATCCTCATACCTAGCTCTAGAAAAGTACCTCGTGTTTTACATTTCAAACTTGTAGAACGCATTCAGTATTCTCATCTGCTTGCTTCTCATTATAGCGCCTACAGGCATGGCTGACAAGAGCTTCAGTTCTTCCCTCTAAGCGTGCTACTTGTCTTCGGAGAACGAACACCGGGTAAACACGATTGGTTTGCATTGTCAATGATATTGTCTAGGAGATTTTTTCCTTCCCTTGGGAGCTCAGATGATCTGAGTCAACAAGAGGAGCTTTTGCCGAGAAGTTATATCGAAGCCGTGAGGTGGATCTTAACGCCCTCCCTCTAGTCGGAATTTCGCGAGGGTAAAACACCAGTGAAAGCCGAGTCTCGTCTTCGGGGCTGCAAGACTGCCATGAAGTTTGTAAGAAACTAAAGCTAACAAATTGAAAATTGTTGTCTGTAAAATGCAGGTCCAGATTGAAATTGCACAAGTTACTGGTTTCGATCCCAGCAAAAAAAGTCGTCAAAGAGTACGAGCTACATAGATATTTCTCAAGGCCAGAAAGTTTATTGGACGTTATCAGAATTTTAGCAATCGTAGACGTAGCAATCTTATTGGAAAGCTCAATTCCCTGCTTTTGTGCACGAAGTGGCAGTTAATCTGTTTATTCTCAACATGCCATTGATCAATCAAGACGATTTCCGTTTCTCGAAGAAGCAATTCGTGCTGAAATGATTGTCTTGAGACGAAGCAATTGCATCTGCCTCCTGGAATGCCAATTATTCCAAGTCCAAGTGGAACTCATCTCACTACAATAACGATTTTTTAGGCTTCAAGTTCTGTTGTTCTGCAGGAGCCAAACATGATTAATTTGCAATGCATTGACAGTACATTTCTTTGACGCTGCTTTAGAAGTTGTCTCGCGACCAATCAGATCAAATGAGTTCTAGTTCTAGTTCGGAACCCGCCAGCTCTGAGCATTTATATCTTTAAAACTTTTAAAATTCTTAGCTTTTGAAACCCTTAGACCCGTTTTGAAGTTCCTAAATTTCAACCTTTTAAGTTTATGAAGCTTACAGTTTTCAAAAGATATTGAAGCTATCATTTTTTTAAAATGTACGAACATTAAAAAAAACATTCTTTGTAACAAAAGGTTCATTGTTTTTCAAAGACGAATTTTTAGTTCTTAGAACTCATTGATAGCATACCAGTATAACGCCAGATATTTCAAAGCGTAGTCTTACAATAAGCTATTGTTCATATACATCAATTTGAACAAATCGAAACGCACTACAAAATAAATAATTTGTTAGCTTACCTTTCGTTTTTTTTTCTTTGAAGCAAGAAAACAATTTTAACTTTATTATTGTCGCGGTGATTTTCACTAACAATAATGTTTATTCGTTCACTGACAAATTCAGTCAAAATAATTATATCTATGATCCGTTCACACTGTCAGATGGGCTTTCCGTGGAAGCGCTCGAGAGCGTAGCTCTGACAACGCAGATCGTGTCCAACTGAACCAAAGCACGGAACTCTACGGGAGACGTGACTGTGGGGCTATTGGAAGTCATCGTCAATTGCACACCTCCACGTCCTGACGACAGTTTCCAGTTGACGGTCTCATATTGGTTTAGTTATTGAACGTGTCACGTTACCCAAAACTGCATACGTGGTGAGGAGCCTATGTCACAGAATCTCAATCGACTTGCAATCAGTTCCACTCAAATAGCTACGACCGGATGATGAATACGTAATAGTGTGTGAAATACACGTTCAGCCTGAGAGGTAGTGCGACAGAGAATATACTTGAAACTTTTTTATTAAATTTTAAAAATATATTCAAGTTCTCAGCTGCATGTTCACATTACATTTTTAAAATTTCTTCCCAGAGCAGGAAAAAATGTTGCAGTGCTGAACTAATAAAACGATTCAATGCATGCATTATGCATTCAAAGCTGAAACATTATATGATGTTTTAACTTTACCAGGAGTTTGTAATGAATCATTGCTCAACCAGTAACGCCGTTTTTTATTCATTGTTATGGTTCTTCATGTTTTCGATCGCGACACAAAACCATGCCCATGTGGATCATGTCAACTCATACCCACATTAACAGGTAGTTTTGATGAATTATTTTTCTTCCTAAAATAAATTCTTATTAGAAGAATGTACATACAACTGAAACACTCACAGGAAAATGTGTCTGGAAATGTTCTACGACAAATTTAAGTGGCTTTGAGACCAGACTTTTGATCGTAATTCTTAGAATGAAATTTTTTTTACTTCTCATCACATTGTTAACAGAAGTAAGGCTGTCCCTTGAAGATAAGGTCAAACTTTTGTCGTGGCCGTCATTTTGTAGCATTTGTGAACTACTCACTGTCTGGTTCATAATTCTCAAAGGTAATCGTTCTATTTCTGCAAAGTGATTTTTGAGAATCTCAAAAAGACAGGAAAAGTTTACACAGAGGTTATTGATTCGTTCATAAAGTAACCCTAATAATAAACCAGCATTCATAATACAATATTTTTGTGAGGAATAATTCACAGATTTATATTCCAAAAAAACTAGTTCAAAACGAGGAGACAGATTAATGATGAAGCATATGAAAGTTTCAGCCAAGTCAATATTTAGTTAAACTTTAGTCCTTTCTGGTAAAGCCTACTACATGTATCAACTTTTTTCCCAGACACTTTTTCCCTGATTCACCTTACCAGAAATACTCATAATTCACGGTGTTTTTAAGAAGATCTGATGAACTAAAATCCTTTGGCTTTACACACACAATTTACTGCACTTCCAGAGCGCAGACGTGATCTGCGTGTGCTGAGAAGGTAGCCAGAGAGAAATTCGTCGCATGACGATTTTCCTTGGATGTCAATCACAGTTAACTGGTAATGAAGAAACTGAAGAGCGCTAGGGAAGGAAGGGGCCCAAGGCACAGCCCTGAGGGACACATTGAGCCAATCTCAACCACAGCAACCAAAGGGACGGAGATTGAGTTGATTACAACACGAAAGGGTTGCAAATATTGATTGGGGCGGCCATGTTAGCCAATAACGTGGAAAAATTGAGAATTGAAATACTGAAAACTAGGAATAGAAATTCGTTATAGATGATGCCTCGACAGTAAGATTGCGTTCCCTACATTCCCAAAAGAATGTTCAAAATAGTTTACCAGTTTCGAAAACAGGCTTGCTGGACGACTACGCTTTTAATGTTGGTGTTGTGATAAAAGCAACAAAACCAGGACATTTTTATGCAGGTATGCAGTGTGTACTATTTGTACTCTCAGAGTCATTTTTTATTGTACTTATACATCAAAGGAAATTAAATCCTACAAGGGCCAACTGTAGCTAGGCATTCCAGTACAAGAAATTCAACTTTGTTTCTTCTTCTTTAGTTCTTCTATTGGTGGTTATTTTTGGTTCTCCTTTCTTCCCATGTTTGTAAATAAACGAGGCGTTTTTCTTCATAAAAATGATACATTGCAAGAAAAAGAAAATTTTTCATCGTTTGTTTGCCGATAGTTTATTTTGGATACGAAAAATTATCAGTGTTTGACAGAGTGCAATCAAGCAAAATGGTTTATGATTCTTGCGGTATGGGATGGCAAGCGTGTGTTTTAAGTTTATAAATAGAAACTTCACATCATTTATGACTGGCGTATAGAGTTTGAACGCCAGCACGTTTTGTAATATCATCAAGGCTATACAGAAGTCCCTCACGATTAACTTAATCAAGTCAATGAACTTTTGAAAAACTTCAGCGACATTCCCAGAGTTATTTTTTAAAACATCTCTAACATATTTTGTTTCATATCCATTTAGTAAACTCATTTTCAGAGTCGGTGTCTTCCGTACACAGACCGCTCTTTCACTTCGTTTGGCCTCCACAGCCAGTGCCTCCAGGAAACTGGCAGCCAAGTGCACAGTCATGTAGCTCCCATTCAAATGGCATTGTCTTGTACTTCTGTAACACCGGATCTACTTGACAACATCTAGCTAAAGGAGAAACTCGAAATGCGTTACACTTGTATCTCAAACACTTGAGTAAACTGTTTTTACCTTAATATGAATGGTAATGTAGTGCAGATGAATGTATTGCAGCATTTTAAGAGGGTTTGGATTGTAGTTTTACGTCGCGTTAATGGTTTGTCCCAGTCGTTCTTTAATTTGTTATCTGAGTGAGTGGCTTTTTGCAGGAGCTTGCTGCAAGTCGTCTTGTGAAAGCCCCCATGCAGAATAAAAACAATAAACTGGTATATTTATCGTGCAAGAAATATGGCTAAGTTGTAGAAAATTTGTAATGATTTTGACCCTGAACAGAATTAAATACAAAAGGATTTCCAACACATGATGACAGTTCAAATGAGGCTAAAAGATGAGAATAATTTCTATCGTTTATTGATAGTCTTTTGTTCACTAGAGAAAGATACGAACAGAACACATAAGTTTTCAGGAAAATTCCCATGTAAGAAATTGTAGATCAAAGATTTAACGACGTAAGAAAAAATAATACAAAGTGATCAAAGATGTGCAGGTTTAATCATTAGACAAATTACATGAATTTTTGTAATGACAGAAAATTATGATTGAAGATGATTGAAGTTAGACGTTTTGTACAAGTAGCAGAACATTCAAGCAAAATTCAAAGCGAAATTTTTTTCTTTGATTAGCCAGCATTCTTTAGACTTTACTTTCAAGGAATTAATTAGAGCTACAATGAAAGTTCATGAATAATATTGCTGGATTTTTTATTTTTATTATGCAGGAAATGTAATATTAATGCAAGGGTGCAGTTTCTATGCGATATATCACAAGATCGTCTAAATAGTACGAGAATATTTCAAACTACTAACGTATTTTCACAAAGATTAACAATTTAATAGATTTTTATGCTGAACATTTTACTTAATATTGTTCAATGAAAATATGCTCCGTCTATTTTATGATAGAATAGAATAAGGCAATATGAACGCGCCGTTTGGTCTAATTGTGACCAGAGTCCCCTGTCATCTAAAGTAAAGGCATCAATCACACACATAACCTCAATCACGCAAGCCATTTCAGTCACACGCACTCTACTCACGCACAGGCATTTCAGTCACGCACATGTACTGCAACCGTACACAGACCCAGGAGTTAGGGAAAAGAAATACTACTCAAACGCACGTTTCCGTTATGCAAATGTTCTTCTATTTATGTAATAGGTCATTGTTTACTCTCAAAGCAGGCCAAAATTTAGAATTTTTGACATTTTCAATCATGCATAAGTCCTGGTATATGAGCAAAAGCTTCTTATTACTGCACGATCTACCAAAGAGGATAGAAAATTTGATGATGTGTGGTATCCCACAAACAATGTCCAAATAATGTATGCCAGTTGCACCAGCTGTTTTATAATAGCCCCAACAGCTTTTTTATGGCAGTGACACCTACTGTTTTATGACAGCCCCACAATCTGTTTTATGGCAGTTAAACTAGCTCTTTCATAACAGTCACGCTAGCTGTTTTATGACAATCACTCCAGCTGTCCCACCAAACCACACCAGCTGTCACACCACTGTTACACCAGCTGCTGCAAATCACCACCACCAGCCACTACTGCTTTACATCATATATATCAAGCCCTAGCATTTGTGTCCGGAGTTCCGTGCCTCTGGCTTTTCTACACGCACAAAACTGTAATGTACATCATGAATGAAAACTTATCAACATTGACAGGTATCTTGTGATGTATGAGTAAGTAATAGTGTTTAATTTAATCCAATTCTTTTAAATAATAATAGTAATGCTTGTTTTTAAAGGAAGTGCTAAAGTATAGAGCAGTGATTCCCATTTTTTTTGTCATTTCCTCCTGCACGCAGCCCAGCCATCCAGATTTTCCCCATCATGTGTACCACGGAAAGAGAAGTCAAAACACACTATAACTATTTACTAATTTATCTTCAGGTATTCAAATACACTGATAAGGATATAGTTACATAGTAAAACGGGTAGAAGCTCAAATGTCCACCCTTCATAGCCTCAGACACAAGAAAAGACATCTGAGATTTTTTATTGTAAGTGGACAGTGTAATTATTTCCCCCCTGGTCGTTTCAAATTTCCACTCTGGGGGAAATTTCTTTCAGTTTCGGATTCACTGGTTTAAAGTAATGCATGTTTTTAGAGCAAATACTAGGGTTTTAGTGTAATAATGGCTTTTCAATGCGTGAGTTAGCTTTGGATAACTCATTTTTTGATCCAATTCTTTTACTTGTGAGTTTACGACATCCTAATAAAGATTTGATAAAATAATGCTAATGTCCAAAAAGACATCTAGACATATAATGTTTTACCTACTTCGTTGATGCAGAAACTCCAACTTTTATATCGGTAGTGTAAGAAGAATAATACCATTCAAAAATATTGATGAATATTCAATACCTAATTTTGATATATAAAATCCCGATTATATTATGTATCCCTATATAAAAGTACAATAAAATTGTTTCCTAACAAAGCATGGTTATCTTGTCAAATAAGTTCAAAGAAACAAGTAATTTTAGGCTGCGTAAACAGAAAATCAATTTTACCCGTATGAGGCATAGAAGCATCCAAGCACAGAGCTCATGTTTGTGTGTTAGTCTACGGAACCACAGTGTAACATTTAACTATCTTTTTGAACCCCCTGGATTTGAAATAGAAAGTTTCGATTGAATTTTCCTCATTATTTTTCCAATCCTAAAGATTTCAATGCAACAATAAACTTCCAAGATTAAAAAATATAGTATTTATTAAGTTACTCTAAACGATTTTTGGCTAATTCACTCCGTTTCTGTACTACATTATTTTCTGGATACATACACTCACAACACATTTAACAATAACTAACACCAGTAGTATAACATCACATTTTACCATGGATAGCTTGGTGTAATTATATCGTTTTAAATTAAAACTAAAAACCTGTTCATTTAAATTTCCCTTTCGGCACATCCGCGTCTACAACGAGTGGAGTATCTTCATTTTGTGGCATTTCTGTTCTGAAAGGCCAATGCTTCCAGTGCATTTAACTCTGCCTCGCTATTTCAATTCAGTAATTTAGCGCTCGTATGCATGTGAATCTAGTCAGAGAAATGCATTTTGTAAGCCTGGTAGCACGCACAAGCCAGACGTAATGCAAGTTAGGTCTCAGAAGTTCTGTTTATTCCACGTCAATTTTTTAGAAGTTTCTCCCAGGTGTTCCTGATATAAAAGAACTTGTTTCAAAATTTACGCTAGTATCTTTGGAAGAATCATTCTGAAGGGTTTAAAATACAGATGCAGGTAAGAATAGCTCAGATTCAGTTTGAAAATAATTTGATCGTAATATTTGGGAGCTTGGATGAGTAATGAAACAAGCTCACTAAGTTCATGTCTAGTTTTCATGTAGTTTACGTTTTTAAATACGAAATTTCAGAAATTTATGGAATTTTAAAATTACGAAATTTCAGAGCGTTGTTGGTTGACAGGAAGAAATGCAAAATTCAAGTTGGTGTATGCATAAAATAAAAACGAAAAATATTTATGATATCAATGGCATGCAGTGATAAAAAATAGAAAAAAGTATTAAGAAATCGTTTCACTTATACCAAAAAGATATAACTTTTTTATACATATGAGTAGCGTTTTCCAACAGTCTTGACAATATTTTTCAAAATGTATTTCAAAATTAAATAAAAAAGAATAAAGGATTTTCAAGACATAAGGTAAACGTTAGGAATTTGGCTAAATATTTGTCATGGGTTGACTTTAGTAAAGATAGGAAATAACAATCACTAAAGACTCAATGAGGAAATTGTATTTTTTATAGTATTTAAGTTCAACACATTCAATATAATTTATTGTGCCCAGTACCACAAACACTTTTTCTAATATTACTTTACTCATTTTTCAAAATATCACAAAAATATCACCACTGCATACATTCTACCTCTTCAACCTGATCAATTTTCGTGGGTTTCAAAACTTCTCTTTTCATTTCAGCATCATCACCCTCTATTGATGCTATGTATTCACATTGTAACTATTTTTGCTTGTTAAATAGTTTTTACCTTCAAATTTCAATGAATTATTTCTACAAGTTCGCCCGTACTTATCCTCTTACAGTTCGATTTCAGGTAACATTCACTTTCATTTCCTTCCCTTATTTACTCATAGCTTTACCCTCCTCCAGCTCTACTCGTCTTCCCTCACTTCCCGCCTCCACTTATAAAGTCTCACACTCCCACCTCCACATCGTCCACCTCCATGGACGGCCGACTGGCTGTTTACCCTACAATCAGTTTCAGTCTGACCGTCGTCGCGGTTGGTCGTGGCTTGGTTGGTGTAGTCAATCGCTTCGATACCAACATTCGCTGAAGACAGCGTGTAACCCAAATCATTCAGGTTCATGAACTCGAAAAGTCTACGGGAACTTGAAACCGTGTTTCCACAAAACTGTGCTGTAAAATGCAGGACTTCGTTTGGTCGTCTAGATTACCTTTCAGTTTTTTTTAAAGACCTGCATCTGACTTGGATTAAAGGAGAGTGGTGCTTCCATAGTTATCCGCACTGTATTTGTTTGTCAAATTCATTCCAATCGCTTAACGAATTAATTAAGCCCTGAACAGTATTAAACGTTTCTTAAGAGACATAAGGTGGCTTATGATATTCATCGTTCAGGAACTTGGAAACTGTGTCTTTCAACTTAAATGCGACACTTCGCAGCCTGGAACGTAGGCCTAAAGTTTTAGAGGCCTAAATTTTTCATCACCTCCTAAATCTATGTTGAAATCCGCTTGTGAGGGGACCTTTGTGATCAATATGCTTCACTTGTGAGACCCAAGTCAATATACAGCAAAAAACAACCCAAAATCCATAGACTTGCTCCAATAATGACACAGCATTAGAGCACGCAAACAAAATTCATCCTGAAATAAAGTCTCGACGTGACAGAGGGTCTCTGTTTTTTAAGCAGTCATATTTAGGTCGAGATCTTAAAAACTATGAATATTTGTCCACGAAAGAAATTGTGCTTAGTAAATGCATCCCAAAACTGCCAAAATCTTTGCACTTTAAGCATGCAAAGTATATTTTGAAACGCTTGGAAATCTGACCCTGAAAAGTTACATATATGAATGGCCTATTTTTGAGAATAGACTTCTAAAACTGACGAAATACGGAGGAAATGTTAAATGAGAAATTCGCAGCAGGAAAGTGTTTGTAATTTCGTTGCATGAGTTAAGCACATTGACGAATTTTTCCTGGAAATTGTGCAGTTGTACGAGATCTTGTATCCTGTTAAAAAACTCTGCTGTCGACGATGATGGTGAGTATTTATTTATCCGATGTTTTTTTTTCAATAGATTTTGCTCGTGTTTGAGATTTTGTTCATAAAACCACCTTCATAGATGATGGTGGGATTATGTTCACATATTAAGTAATTATTAATTAGATAATCATTGTTCACATATTAAATCGTTATTTATTTATTTAATTATCGTTCACATATTAAATATTACGTTCACATATGAAAATTCGGTTTTTAAAGTGAAATTACAAAGAAAAGTTATTGAGCATTGCCAGTTTGCTCTATGGATAATTCAAGCTTAAAATTGCTATGATTTTTTCAATCTACAATCTCTTCATTTGCTTAATTGATTCCCAATTCGTATATTTTGATGAAATAATTCTCATGATTTTAATAGCATATTAACTACCACAACTAACTCTGATTACGATGCAAGTTATTTTTAATTATTTGTCAATATTTATCACAGGTTTGTGTGTAAAAACTAACGTTTTTATTACCTTTTTTTACTTTCTGTAGATCATTTTACACCACAATTTACATTGATGACATTCAAATTCTATACACGATGGAAACAGCCTCGGATTTATTTTTGTGTCACCAGCTTTTTCTCTTAAGTTTCTTGTTGTTCCAGATTAAATTTCTTGTATAACTGACGTGTTATATTAAATTAAAGTCATATTTGGACAATATGCAATAATGACTTGGTATTTTGAGTTTCTCTTGAATGCTTAAAAGTTTTACAATAAAATTTCTAATATACCTTAAATGTTTAAAATTTTCGTGAGTTTTCCCTGTGAAATAGAAAGATCAGAGATGCCTTTTCTATCTATTACACGTGTTTTTATTCCGCATTACTTTCTCATACAAGTATTTTAAAAAGGTCGCTTTCACACCCAGCTTTTTATTTCTATTTCCGTTAATGTAGTTTTTAGCTCCGCTTCACACCAAAATAATTAACTTTTCGTTCGAATGAACCAAATGTGAACGCATAAGGGAGGTAGCATCGACTTGATTCTTTCCTTACTTTCAACAACAGTGTGGAAAAATTCGTCACATTTCTCGTAAACGTGGTCTAAATTTTAAACAATATTTTTATCTGCATTTGGGGTTTCGTATTCAGAATTTACGCATGTATTTTTAAGACCTGTACTTTCCTGTCGAATATTCTTGGATATTTTTTCATCATTTTTCATTACTGTTGCAATTTGCTTAATAAACGTCGTTCCATTTTAAGGTGGTGAAATTGCTCAAGAAGTCTAGGATGATATCTTCATTTTAAGAGAAATTTCTTCATCGATTTTGAAGTTATACGTGCAAATACTAGCTATTTGGAATGTCTTTCCTACAGGTTTGCATATTAAAGTTATTTCTTACAATCAGCAAACGCGCATAAATCTTCATCCAAATTTCAAGGCCTTACTTTTGGTTCTCAACGATCCTAGGGTTGTGATCTAAATTTTGTTCACGATTGAACTCTAGGGTCCGACTCATCATTTCGTGACTGGGAACAACTCTAGCTCGTCCCAGGGCAAAAATTGAGACTTCAATTGGAATTATCACGTTGTAGGCCACACGTAAGTTGTACTCAGGGACGTAAACACCAGCTTAGTATATAAAGAAAACATTGTGCGCATTTTGACCTGTAGAAGCTGTATGCTATGTGGCACGAAAGTTCACGAGTGACTCTGGTGGTGCTTATGTCTCTCATGTGTGTGTGTGTGTGTGTGTGTGAATGATCAAATTCTTTTTTTTCTTTTAACCTCTTAACCGGTGGAGATGTATGAAAGTTTTCCCCAAATGCGTCTTTTTGGGACTCATACGCGTATGTGCGTATTGGACGAAAAGGATATATTCATAGTATGACAACAACCCTAAAAATAAAAAAATGTAGTGCAGATTATGTATAAATTCAACACAAAAAACCTTCATACAAACTATAATTAAAAAAATTCGCTCGAAATGAAGCGTTTTTCACGAAATAATGGTGGATGCCGAGTAAAAACTCTCATTGAACATGACTCTCATGCTTGCTCTGGCTAACCAAACACGCATGACTTCCAGGGTAGCGATTATGACTGGAACGGTTCTGAACAGGACGACTATGAGTCTGGAATCCGACTCGGGCCAGAGACAGCCGTGGCAAGAATCATAATGCAGCCTGATTGACGGAGCTAATCACTTAGCCAACTATGCAGATAATTGTGTGGACCGGAGCTCCCTTAATTGCGATGTATTTGAGCAAGTAATTAGGCTCTGCGGGCAGAAACCAGCAATATCAGAGCCATGACAAAATGACCACTTAATCTTACGCAGATGACGATCGTGAAATGATTCAGCCGCCCCCTATGCCATGCCTCGCAAATCAACTATTGTGTATATGTGTGTGCCCATTAAATGCATTTAGTTGACAGTCTAAGAGGAACTTAGCCCTTACAAAGTTTTAGTTGACAGTCTAAGAGGAACTTAGCCCTTACAAAGTTTTAGTTGACAGTCTAAGAGGAGCTTAGCCATTACAAACTTTCAGTTGATAGTCTAAGAAAATGATATTTCTATGAATGGTAGGTTTAAACACCTAATGTAAGTTACAATATAATTAACTGTAATGATTAACTACTGAGTGTGTACAAAACCCAAAATTTGCCCATAGGCTATGAGTATTTAAATGTTTTTGTGCAGTTTCAATGTAAAATTTCGTCGCTATTACTCCTGAATGATATAATTTGACAGTCTTCGCGTTTATAATATATTAATTACCAAGAGATTTTTTATTACTTTACTTTGCCTACATAAATTTTGAAATTATATTGTTCCGGAAATTACATGGAGTCGATGACGCTCCTTTTAAATATTTTTGAGTATAAAATCAAGACGTATTATTCGTTCTTAGATATTGCGTTTGGCCTCTGAATATGAATAAGGCTCTAAGTTTAATGCGTACATTAGGGTTGTGCTTTTCAATCGCCATTGCCTAAGGGGAAAATTAAATGAATCAAAGCCTCCGTTCTGACAACATCTAAGAATTATTACACTCAAACTGGCAATTTTTGCAGGAACATTTACGAACATTGCAGCTTCTCTGCCATTTGCTCTAGTTTTCTTTTGGCAATGTTTAGAATCTTGAAAACTCAGATTAGATTTTAAAAATTATGTTTCAGAATACAAGACAAAGACAATCTTCTGAACTAATTCCGCATTAAGAACATTTTTATATGCATGTATGATATAAAAAGTGTTGGCTCCCACAGCTTCCTCATCGATCGTGGTTACGTTTTCCTTCATTGGATCGTACGTTTGTGTATTGTTTGTTCATAAAAATCTGTATTTCAACGAAATAAGCCGAGTGACAAGGTGTGGATCTGCCAATATATTCATAATGAAAGGTTGATAAGATACTTAAAAACACAAATATTACTAGCTTAAAGAAATTATTTTCATGTAGTCGCTATTGTTTTTAGAATATTATAATTAACATGTCAAGAGACAATGAAAATTGTAGAAAATGAATGCCTAATTCTTTGACGTGTATTCACTTCATTCATAAACATATGACATACATATATATAAATTATAAGTGTATATATATATGTAGATAGATTTAAATTCGTATGTATATATATTGCACTGTGTATATTCAAGGGTGTCACGTAAAGATCATTAAAGAAATATAAGTAAGAAACACTGACGACCTCCTGAAAGCCTACCGCGGTCAGCAGCAAAATTTAACATAAATTAGGCCTTAGACACACCACTTCATCAATAAAAACTTTTTTCTCCTCAATACCTACCTATTTTTATTTTATTTTCATCATGTACTCCTCCAATACATACTCATTTTATGTTTTTTTGTTGAACTGTCATAGCTTTCTGCCATCTACAGGGCTGCGACAACGTAACTTCCTTTTTTTAAAGGACGGTTCTTTAAAAAAAAGGAAGTTATGTTGCCGTAGTCCTGTATTTCTTGTTTAGCCTCGGCCTCAGCTAGTCAGCTGCGGCCCAACAACCGCCCGTGCAGCGGCGTCCTGCTGCTATAGCGACTGACACCCACGCTGTCAGCCCCAGCACGTCAGCCCCACCTCCGCTGACGTCATGTGTTTCTACAGAACCGTGCATATTAATATGCATACATATTATTTCTTGCAACATTATGTGTACGTTTGTTTTTTATCGTTTATACCTGCTTGTCACGTCTTCACAACGTCACATCTGCTTGTCACGTCCTGAATATTATGTATGGACAAGCCTGAACATTTGTCATGGATATATCACTGATGTCACACAGCATCTTGTTGTTCACGCATAGCATGCGTAGAAATTCGTCAACTTCTACCGTAGCGAAATTTTTGATCAAGCATAAATGAAAATGTTAATGGTTATTCCATTTCACTCGATGAATTAATCAAAGGACGTAATTTTTCATGCTTTAAAATTTAATTTAAAAGTAATAGCGTTTTTTGAGAAACATTGATAACGTAAATAACCTACAGTTTCTGTAGAATTCCAATTGCAGATTTGTAGAAAATTTGTGGAACTTTTAAACCAATTTTGCTCTCTGCATGACATTTATGGTCCTAGTTACAATTTAAATGGAGACGGGATTTTACTTGAAACTGTGAGAGAGGCCATAAAATGGGCAACACTAAAACGATTTCTTTGAATGTCGATCAAAAATCAGACGTGCAGTCCGTAGCGCATGAGAACGTCATTGGCATGTTTTTGCTCTTTAGCACATTTCTAAACCAGATTGCACCGTAAATAAAAACGTAATCGCATGATAGATCTCATCACTACTCCCTCATTGGTCAACAAAAACTGTTGTTTCATTTGTAGTGTAATTATGAATACTCATCTTTATTTATATTGTATCATATCTTGCTAAAGTTGATTTTTATGCATCGTAGTTATTTTAAAATCTTCGTTTTGCACCATGGTTTCCCGAACTTTTTACTTCTGTAAATTTGTGCAGACATGCTGTCTGTTTCATCAGAAATGCAGTAGTTAGGACTTCAACTTCACTAGTTGATCGCGTTGCATTTGTTTGTCTAAGACAAGTTCCACAGTCGTGTTGGTCTTATGTGTTGCACCGTCAAACAAAAGAATGTAAAGTTTCGACAGCAATAACATGATAGTTGCCTTTTCTTGTACATCGTTTTCGAACTATGGCTTTATTTGTGAATAAAGACAACCACGTAATAAACTTAATTTAACCATAATAAACAAAAACAAAAATTGATTTAATCTTCAAAGCAGTGCTTGGGTCACTGATTACTTAATGAAATGAGCAGATTCTCCCCTCGCTGTTAAAACCGATCTCGAGGTATCAGATAATTAACGTTCAGACTAACGTGGCGTGGGAAAGGCTCGATCAAGGCTTTGATACTTAGCTTTGTTTCATAATGTGAGACGCACGCACAATGCAGAGCATCTGGGATATTGGACCTTTTACGTCTTCCAGCAATTACGAACACTGGATAGAGACCGTCAGTAACTGGAAAATGCAGTATATTGGGTGTATGTGTACTGGTATTTCATAGGTCTACAGTTGTTCTTCTGACGGTTACGAGGAAAAGAACTTTTGCCTCATCAAGTTCTTGTAACCAAGTTGTAGAAAGGGTCAAATGTAGTTTGATTATTCAAATTAAAGTACGTAGGCTGAAGTTCCACGTTGTCAAAGTTGGTTTAAACCATCGGGTTAAAAATTATTATAGAACGCGTTCATCTAATTTACCGAGGTAGAGCCGTATAATAATTTTAAACTTACTGTAAACTTCTACAACTACTAAAGACCAAATGGGTGTCGTGGTGTGGACAGAGTTCTTTAATTATGCACTGCTGAGCAGGTACTCATTCTCCAAGAACTGATGCACCATAGCATTAAGGCTTGCGTCTAGCCTTGTCTCACCATTTGCTTGTATCTTTCTGTTATTTGCTTGCAGGAGCAATTTTAAAACCAGTGACGATTAACACTTTGGTTGCTCTGTTCAAGTGTAAGATACAGCGCGTAAGACAGAAAAGAGAAGTGTAGGTTTTTCACATGGACAGCGCGGTTGGAACCACGATTTGTGTTTCTTTACCAAGTGGAAACGGTAAAAAACAAGTTCACAATAGCGTGAGGCACACATTCAAATGGCTGCGGTTAACTTTGTGTCTTTTGAAACAGTCAAGCGCTCGGGTTACACCACTGTAAGGATCGATGATGTGATGCACATAGCCAAGGAATTATCTGGATGATTGTTAATTGTAATACAGATGATCTTTTCCTTCCTGACAACAGCTGGAGTGGCTGATCTTTCGTTGTCATACGCCCGATAACCAAAAAATTCCTTGGATGGGGATAAACCTTGAAATTTGATAATTACTATGAAATTTTTACGCTGCAAAAGGGTGCTGTCACTTATTTTGTATCCTTCGTTCACTATGTTTCAGGTGTATAATTTGTTTTGTTTTCAGGACTGTTTTTCAAATTTTATTTACTATAGATTTTCAATATTATTAACACTATTTGTACTTTATCATTATTTTCACTCGTTGATTGGTACTAGAACAGTTCTGCTCACTTTGCTATTCCCGAGGGAACAATTATATTTCTTTACGAATAGCTACGTGAACGTTGTTGTTCGTAAAGAAAAAGGAAGTAAAAATAATTGTTTTAGATTGATTCATCATTCTAAAGATCCAGACATGAATCAGAGTAATGAACAAAAAACTTGGAACATTATTTGAAGCTGACAGCATGACTTTCCTATTTATTGTATGGATTAATAATTCTACTATTTATTACATTCAAGAACTACGTAGTTACTTCTCAGTATAAGGTTGTATGGTGTGTTGCAGCGTTGCATGATGTGTTGCAGTGTTGCATGATGTGTTGCAGTGTTGCATGATGCGTTGCAGTGTTGCAGTGTTGTATGATGTGTTACAGCGTTGCATGATGTGTTGCAGTGTTGCATGATGTGTTGCAGTACGTCGTACATCAAAATAAACACATCGGTCATGTCGAGACTCCACAGCCAGTTTAGCTCATCGTCCCATCCGCCCACATGTTCCTATCAGCCCACATTGTCTTTTTGATCCTCATCGTTTTAT
>VCRD01000008.1:430547-446495 GCA_006783055.1 Trinorchestia longiramus | reverse complement strand
TGCCTGTGTGTGACGTGTGGTGTGTGCAACAGCCTGTGTGTGACGTGTGGTGTGTGCAACAGCCTGTGTGTGACGTGTGGTGTGTGCAACAGCCTGTGTGTGACGTGTATTGCATACCACTATAGTAGAAGGGATTTCTTTTTTAGAAATAGAGAATATTTATTCAAAATTGTTCATGTTACCAAGCCTAAAAGGGCACAAATAAAAGTAATTAATGGAATTAACTAACGAATTTTACTTTACAATTGTCAGAGAAAAGTACAGTTTCAGGTTACAAAAGCTTATGATTTTAGTACTAAGAAACGTGGGTCATGCCTGCGTTGTATTTATTACTCAAACAGAGAAAGTATTTGTTCAGTAGAGAGAAGTGCGGGAAAGCAAGCGAAGAGATAAGAGTTTCACAGAACTCATGGTGACAAAAGTCACGTATGTGCTCTTTCTTTACGCCTCTTCCGCTACAGATAAGTAGGATTTAAGCCTAAACAGCTGTTGCTGTGGAAATCTGATTATGAACTTCAATAATAATTTTGTAATGGTTATCCTGTGTGTAAAAGCACTGGTAACAGAATCATAAAATACATAACAAAAAACAATAAAATATGTGGTAATGTAACACAATACATTCAAATCAACTGCTGAAAGGTATGTGGTATTAGATATCAGGATTACTTCATGAGTATGCCGTACTCAGTAATGGATTATCATTAATTTGAGTATATAAGCTCCATTAACTCACGTCAATTGTCTATTCTGAATCAATTATAGTATCATTATACATGCAACAAGAGCTCCACATTTATGAAAGCATTCATACTCATTAATGACACTTAAAACTCCGCGTTAAATTAGATTGCTAAGTGCAAGTGTTTGACGTTCAGCAAAACCAAGGCATTCTGTACAGAAATATGTTTAGCAGGATTTAGCATCACCTGTAACGAACGAAGGACACGTAGCGATGAAACTGTCTGTTTTCATTTGAAAATTTGCATATGATCCATTTTTGCTTAATTTTATGTACATTTATCCTTTCTTTGTTCGAATACTAGTCTATTTATTAATACATTTATGCGAGCGAATGATATTGTCAGTATTATTTATGTGCCCACATACACGACAAAGAAGTCTGTACGAGGAAGGTTTTGCTCTCGCACGGTATGAAAATTTGTTCCTTTAAAACTGATCTTAACGCCATGCAGTGTCAGCAGAAAACGGGCTTTGTCTCTGCGGGATTGGGCTCTCAGTATTGTTGACCAATCAAAAGTCAACTCCTGATCTTTACATTTTAACAACAGTATTATTTTTTATGTTTACGTGACGGAAATCCATCTTACACAAAGAAGGATAGGTACTGTCGGCGAAGTCTCTCTGACGCGACTATTTATTGACTTTGAGACGTTTATTGATGAGTTCAGAGAGCCGAATTTCAAGGGTGAGTTTTATGTTCCATTCAGCCGTGAATCTTTCAAGATAATGACGCGTGATTACTGCAAATGATGGTGTCTTTTGTGGTGAATTTACGGATTTTCTTTGCAGTTAATTGAGCCTCCACAGAAGCAGCACAAAACTGAGCTGTCAGTTGTTGCCATGCTATTGTTCATTAAATGTGCGGGAAAGTTTTACAAGTGAAAGTAAAAATAACACTTCAAAGTGATGCACATAATAAGTAGCCGCTTAAAGCGGCTTGCAATGGCATTCAGATGGTTGGTTGCTTCATGGAAATACGAATATTGGGGAAAATTTTATTGCATTAATGGATGAGTTTTTGATACGTCACTATTTGCTGCAGCGTCACTATTGCCATCATCCTGTTATTATTTATTGCTGCAGTGTCACTATTGCCATCACCATGCCACTATTTACTGCTGCATCGTCACTATTGCCATCATCCTGTTATTATTTATTGCTGCAGTGTCACTATTGCCATCACCATGCCACTATTTACTGCTGCATCGTCACTATTGCCATCACCATGCCACTATTTACTGCTGCATCGTCACTATTGCCATCATCATGTTACTATTTACTGCTGCAGTGTCACTATTGCCATCACCATGCTACTATTTACTGCTTCAGTGTCACTATTGCCATCACCATGCCACTATTTACTGCTGCAGTGTCCCTATTGCCATCACCATGCCTCTATTTGCTGCTGCAGTGTCACTATTGCCATCACCATGCCACTATTTACTGTTGTCTTGTCACTAATATCCTCAATATGATTCATTTTACTACTGTGATGATATACATTAATTAACCCATTAATGACGAGAATTATTTACTGGATGTACCCTTCCCTTACAATTTTTCAAGGCCAGCTGAACATGGTGTAACCGGCGTATAAGAACCAAACCTGTTTAGAAAATGTACAAGCTTTGTATTGAACCAATTAACCCACTAAAATCGATACTTGATAATACAGTTAAAATATGTATTCTTGGCCCCTGGTTCCAAATGGAACCGCTCGTCATTAATGGGTTAAAATGCAGTCGGTCAGTATTACACATTAGCTATACCAAAATGCATTACTATAAGCTTATGTTTGACGAGCCACTACCTGCTGTCGTTTCCTCGTATTTGCTTCACTTTTATTGAATAAATATCAGCATCCCTGGAGAAATAAATGACACCTGTCACGTGCGTCTCTATTGTACATTTGAGTGGTGCCAAATCCCGGGCATTGGTCCAACACTCAGTAGGATATGATGTACAATTTAATCCAGAAGTTTTGACTGTATGATAATTTCAAAGATTATTATAGCGTGAAATGAAGTTTTGGTTGTGAAAATCTATATTCAGAATGTTCAATATTTTTCAAAAATAAGTTGCACTGAAGTTGCAATGACTTGCATGTTTCGAAATTGCACTTAAAAATATCATTTCAATTAGAAACGTGCTTGTTTTACTGAGATATTTGATGTCATAACAGGATCACGAGGCATAGAGTAGATGTAGACACAAAGTCTTTTAGTTAATTACCTGTAAGAAGGATAATGTAACATGTAGAGTAACTGTACGGAAAATAAAAAGTCATTATGGTGGAGAGAGGAGCATTTGAGGCGGTTAGAGTAAAACTTAGAGTGCATAAAGTAAGATCGCTCACGCTGAAATTACACATCTATTTATCTTAAGAAGTAAATTTGGTGATAAACTAACAAATGACATCTTCACGCACCTCCAGTTCCAAATGCATACTGTTTGTCGCAAGAGGTGTTCAGTTTTAGTTCTAAGTTTTAACTCTTGTGTTACAAGAAATGTCTAATTCTTGTAATTTCTAACTTGTTTTTTACATTAAACTTGCAGCTAAAATTTCTCATTTTACTTTCATTAGAAAAACAAAAATGAGTGATAAGTAGGTAATTAAGATCGAAGTAATAATTACACCCAGGTGATAAATAAACTAAGGCGATTGAATGAGAAGATAATTACGTAGAGGTGATAGTTAGACCGAGGTGATAATTAAACCTACGGAAAAATTAGACCTAAGACGCTAACATTCAACTGCTCTCTATTTTTACTCCAAGGGTTGGAAGTTAGACGTCACTCCTGTCAACCATTAGAGTCTGCATCTGCCAACCATTAGACTCAGTTCTTGTCAATCATTAAGCGCCGCTTGTCAACCATTAGACGCTACTCCAGTCAATCATTAAACACCGCTCCTGTCAAGCACTAGAAGTCGCTCCTGTCAACCATTAAACGCTACTCCAGTCAATCATTAAACAACGCTCCTGTTAACCACTAGACGTCGCTCCTGTCAACCATTAAACGCTACTCCAGTCAATCATTAAACAACGCTCCTGTCAACCACTAGACGCCGCTCCTGTCAACCACTAGACACCGCTCCTGTCAACCATTAGACGCCGCTCCAGTCAATCATTAAACACCACTCCTGTCAACCATTAGACGCCGCTCCTGTCAACCATTAGACGCCGCTCCTGTCAACCATTAGACGCCGCTCCTGTCAACCATTAGACCTCACTCCTGTTGATTATTTTGTCTCAGACGGACTTTTTCATTCAGCTATTGGGGGCAGAAAGATTCAAGTCAAGAAATTAATTACTAATTACTGTTACTAATTAACAGATTTAATTAATGTTTGCGCTGGTTTGCGGAGAGCAATTGGAGGATGAACACGCAAGTCTATTGAATAATAACATATATACGTCTATATACTGTCCATTTTTTCGATCAGTGGTTGTAGAGATTCATATACATAGGAGTATAATGTATTTATTCTGTCAATATATTGTCTTATTCTTTGATTACTGCCATATAGACACATATATACGTGCTGTGTACAATCGATTTTTTTAATGATAATAGAAATTTTAACAATAGAAGTATTGAATAGGAAGAGTAAGTGGGCAAAATAGTCGGCACTTTAAATTTGTCAATGCATTTAAATCAGTTTCAATGTTCTTGCTGTGCTGACCAAAACTGATTGGGAAACTAAGGCGAATGTTGGAAAAAGGGGACAAAATGAAAAAATATTATTTTACGTTGAAAAAAGCATTAGCATTCATTGACATTGAAATTACAAAAATGAAACTGCTTGAAGATGACTAATCAATATTTTTTCCTAGGGGGCAGAAATTGCAATTACGAACACGCGTTCCAGTCTGCTGAAATGTTTCATCACAAGATTTTTTCTGTGATGCAGCTGAAGTGTTCAGATGTGCAGGGAAGGTGCGAAGTGTAATTGAAATCGTTTTTCGATGAGGCTTGACAGCTTTTTTCGTGGACTTCGTGAGGAACTTTATTGTGTTTGTGACAAGTATTTTAGTATTTTCAAGGTTCTTAATGAAAACCTCGATGCAGAAAATATCTCGCATATTATAAGTGAGGCAGGATTGAATATTGAATTTAAAATTAACCGAAAATATAATTAGACGTCTGAAAATAATATTTAAAGGTACATATACATAATATTCTTCATAACGTACGAATGACGATCTCGTTCTTACTGCTAACGTATTTACAATTGAAGAAGCTGTGATTGGAATTTGAGGTAAAAAATTTGTATTAGGTAATGAAACTACTTGAATTTAAAAAAAAGAAGTAAAAATTCTCCGAAAATTCAAGAATAAATTTACTGCAATTAATAATGTTTGAACTACACACGTTCAAATTACATCGTTCAATTAACAGAGGTATCGATCCTGTTCTTGATTTTTTCTTATGAACTAGAAGGGACGACTTCATAAATTCCAGTTGAAGTTTCAAATTGCATCCAATATTTAGGGAAAGTTCAATGTGTGAAGATTTATAATGAAGACATTCACGTGTGTGAACTTTCTAAATCAGTGTCTCAAAGTATACAGTAATATAATCATTAGGGGGCGGTGGAAATTCAAATAGTGTCCTAAGGGGGCAGCAATTGAAAAAACCTTGAGAAACACTTCTAAATCAATCACAATATAATAAAGAGATATTTACAAATTCTACTTGGAAATTGTTTCACTCAGTAAACATTACGTGGTCTACTTGTAGTGCTCCAAAATCACACTTCTGGTGTATCTTTCATAGCTAGTGAAATTTTCATCTTAGTATTGTGCACATACCCTTCCTAACGTAACAATAAATATTTTTCTTCGTACTGAGAGCTTGAAATAGAAAAGTTTCAAAGCTGATTTGTCTTGTGCATGTGAACTCTTCAACAATAAGGAATAGCATTCAGGACAATTTGTATGGTAAAAATGAACTTCACAACGACAAGGAAAATTCACTTGAACTTTTTGCCCTTTTATTTCTTCAAAAAGAAGTCAGACAAACATGAAAAGCTTCACCGATGGTCAAGCTCATTAAGTGCTAAAATTCTCAAATAATTGCTAATAATTTGACTGAAATAGATGTCTGGCTTTGAAAACGAAACGTTTAAACGCTGTTTATTATACCCTGATAATATTTCCAATGAAATGATATGCAATTTTTACGAATTTTAACACGTAACTAACTTAAACCATTTTGCAAAGCGTAGAAATTAGAAAAGAAGCTTCACCAATGACGACACCAGTGACCCAGGTACGCACAGCCCAGAGGGAGAGCAGGGCGAGCTGGGCCCACCCAGCAGGATGCAGCATCACTTGTTTAAATGAGCACAATAAAGCCGCTTGCCTCATGCACTGCTGCTCAATTTTTTGTCACAGCCGTGGCTGGCAGTTGGCGGATGCAAACATTAATTCATAACTGACGAGAGGAAGGAAGACCACATTATAATTGAATATTTTTTATGTCTTCTTGTTCTTAGTTTGCTTCATTGACAGACTGCAAGTGACTTACAGCATCCAGTGGCTCCTGCTGCAGCTTACGTTGTTTTCGGCTGTGTAGTTCACGGATAACGAACCCCACTGGGACATAGATCCTTTTCATAAGCGGCGTACACAAAAAAAGACAATAGACATTTTTCGTACGCAGAGAATTTAAATTAAGAAGTAGATTCCTTTTATAGGCCGAGGGTGTTAATTAGAGATTAGTCTTGTTTCATAGGAAGGGGATTTGTCTGAGGGGCGTGAACGTATTACTTCTTAGGCAAGTAAGCATTTGAGAACGATGTACAGTGCTCGTTGTGATGTACAGTGAGGTTACGGTAACTCTGTACAGCTAACTAGTAGAATCTGGTGTGATTGCAATTGCCTTAACATGTTGACTCCGAAGTGGTACGTATGTGTACCACTGAGGTTAGGTTCTTTTATTTTTTCAGATCCTTCTAGTGACTATGCGTACAAAGTGAAGATTTACACCAGTCAGGAAATCGGAGTCAACGTGTTAAAGAAAAAGAACTGTTTTACAGCGAGTGCTCAAAAAGTACAGCGTAGGGACATGAGACCTGTTAGGAAGCAGATGGGCTGGAACCCGATGGTTCCTAAACGACGTTGGTGGAGATGGAATAAAAATTGTTAGGTTGTACTTGTAAAAGTTTTGATGATTGTGATTTTCTCCTTGGTAGCAGAACATTATAAGGTAGCCTTTGAGACACAATAACTCAGAATTTTAGTTTTGACGTTTAAGTCTCATGCTGTCGCTCGCAGGACTCGAAAGTTGACATAGCATCTGAGATGAGGGCGGGAACGACGAGTCTTGTGATCAGCTTTCTTCCAGAGAAATATTCTCTAAAAAGGCAGTGATCTTAATTTCATAGAAAATGGCAGGATATACCACACCATTTCGATTTTTGTTGTTGGCTTTGTTTTTGTTGTCTTAGTTTCATCTCTACCATGCAAGTCCCTTCTCTTCTTGCCCATCCCACTGTTATTAAATAATGCAATCGTAGCTATTCCACTGGCTGTACTTCGTTTCTTAATGTATTACTTTACTGTTGGTTAGCTTCCGGTATTTCAAAGAAGGCATGTGCAGCTGACATAGACTACAATGAAGGACCATTTCGTTTAATCGATATCTCGCCATTCAGAACAGCCGTATAGAAATATGAAAGCAAATAACTATAACACAATTAACTTCCATTAACTGCACGCAAAACACATCTTACTCAATTTCAATCAAGCAGGGAGTTAGTTACACGCATGAGTTTCCATTGTATGCGCACGTTACAGTTTCAGTTACCTGCACGCATCGGTTTCAGTTATCTGCACGCATCAGTTTCAGTTACCTGCACGCATCAGTTTCAATTACCTGCACGCATCAGTTTCAGTTACCTGCATACATCAGTTTCAGTTGCCTGCACGCATCAGTTTCAGTTACCTGCACGTGTCAGTTTCAGTTACTTGCACGCGTCAGTTTCAGTTACCAGCACGCATCAGTTTCAGTTACCTGCACGCATCAGTGTTACCTGCATGCATCAGTTTCAGTTACCTGCACGCATCAGTTTCAGTTACCTGCACGCATCAGTTTCAGTTACCTGCACACATCAATTTCCTTTGTTCACTGCCACTTTTCCCAAGTTTTCGATTGTCGCACAAATGCAAACTTACGGGCGTCAGTTTCCAGATTTTATGAGAACCCCGAATTGCAATAAACAAAGAAACTGGAATTGCTATAAACAAAGACACCGGAATTGGATTCTAGCGTCCAATAATATCGATATTTCATTCAAAATTTTGAAGTTAGTAGAAGTTATATTCCCTGTAGTAATAACAGTTACAAAGTTACAGAGTTACAGCCTTACACAAATGTGTAGCATAACCCACCTCCAAAATTCTGTGCAATTTTAGACAGGTTATGAATTCGTTTATACTTTTTTCCGAATCAAAGTAAATTTCTGCAAATTCTCGTAAATTTAAAATAATAGACGGGAATCCACGGGGCTTCAATAACGAAGCCAAACAAGGTCAACGTCAGTAATATGAGTCACACTGATTTGCACGCAAATGATTAAACTAACTTATAACCCTGTGATTATAAGGGCTAATCAGCCTGGCATTTGTTCGAAAAAACAGCAAAATTCTTCATTGATTCCAACAACCACGTTTAGCAGTTTAGTTTCTCCTCACGAGTCCTCGAAGTTTCGTCAGCTGCTTGGAAGAAACAACACAATGATCGTATTCTTACAGTAACGCTTCTCTCTGCTCTGAATTTTTTGCGGCTCAATTGCATGCAAATAGTTGGCTCAAATTACAAGCTCTGTCATACCGGAGACCGTTTAACAAAATTGCCTAGTCTTCAGAGCTAGCAATTGAGGACCCGGCTACAGAAAGGATCGACCTCGCCAAGGGGCTCGATGAGACTTGCACGAGGTTAGACCGTCAGGAATATTACACAATTATAGTTATCATCGTCACACTATTTTGAGGTCTTATTCATGACATTTTTCTCATTTTATTACGTGTTATAAGACATCTTTCCGCAGGTATTTATAAAAAATTTATGGTAGGTGTACGGTGCGGGAGTGAAACCATGAATATAATACTGATAATACTATTTATGATCATGCTACAGGGGCTTAGTCCAAGGCGAGGAGAATTTTTTGAGATGTTAATTAGCAGAAAAAGAGACATTCTTAGTCTCCCTCACCTGTTTTCTGTACCAGGCGCACTTGCAAGACTTGGAAGTTGTGTAGGACACCGCTGTAGCACCGATTAAAACTACTTAATCAACCTAATTCCACGAATAAATAAATGAATGTGCACTGTGATGTTATATTATTCAGTGATTTTTAATTGCAGCATTATATATGTGTTCAACTAGAATTCATCTTAAAGTGAAATATCAACAATGAGATTCAATTTTTCTTCACTCAATTATGAATTATGATATTAGTCATTAAATTTCATTCCTATTATTACAGAATATTTGATGCTCCACCCATCCTTGCCAGCTTATTGTGATGCATAATAAGATATGATGCTGGAATTCGGTCTCAATTCCTAATTCCACATTCTCTAGTCCAGAGCAGAGCCAGTTCCAATTCCAGCTTACCTGATTTGTGTTTAGTAATCAGCTTCCGAAAATTACGATGAACATTGGATTCCAAGTTTGACTCCTCAACGTTGCAAATGTCTAACTTGAGAGAATGCAAGTTTGCGAATGTCTAACTTAAGAGAACACAGGTGTGGGAATGTCTAACTTGAGAGAACACAGGTGTGTGAATGTCTAACTTCAGAGAATGCAAGTTTGCGAATGTCTGACTTGAGAGAATGCAAGTTTGCGAATGTCCAACTTGAGAGAATGCAAGTTTACGAATGTCTAACTTGAGAGAACACAAGTGTGTGGATGTCTAATATGATAGAATACAAGTGTGCGAACGTCTAACTTGAGAGGGCAGAAGTGTACAGATGTCTAACTTGAGAGGACACAAGTTTGTGAATATTGAACTTGGGAGAACACAAGTGAGTGAATGTTTAACTTGAAAGGACACAAGTGTGCGAACATCTAACTTTCTAGGGAGGTAAAATGTTTAGGTTTCTGGGGACGAGAAGTTTCTGGGCAAATTATTTTCTATTTTTTTCTGAAAAAGCTTCTGGGGACAATGTGAGTGTCTCTTTGGAGAGACAAAGTGTCTGGACATTCAGGATGTCAGAGTACGACGACCTCTTCAGAGGTCAGCCTCTGAGAACACCTAATGGAAGAGTAATGATCAGGTGATCCGACGGTGCTGGGAGTAAATATGGTACAGAGAGAATGGTCATTACGTAACAGAGAGGAGGGATATTATGGGACAAAGAGGAGGACTTTTATGGTAAATAGAGGAGGGTTATTATGTATGCAACAGTGAGGAGGGTTATTATAGGACAGAGAGGAAGGTTATCAAGGAACAAAAAAGAGATCACATTGGAGCACGGCGATGCACGGTATAGAAAGAGAAGCATCACTGCACAAACAGGCTAGGTACCAGATGCATCTTAGAATAACGCTGTGACCTGTCCTAGCAGCCTATTTATTTGTGCTGGGTACCTAATCCATGTGGTGATGCTTACCTGTACTTGGTGGTATCACGTTGTCCTGGTACGAGCTGGTCTATACCGGGCACTCAGCCGTTCTCGTACCAGGCTACTAGCCGTTCTGGTACCCATTTACTTGTACTAGGTACTTAATTATAATGGTAACTTCTTACTTGCATCAGGTACATATCCGTTCTCGTACATATCCGTTGTATAATACCTGTTACTTAGCTGCCCTGTACAGATGCGTTGTACCGTTGGCTACAGAAACACGCAATTACCAGCAGGATCAATGACCAGTCAGGCTGTAAAACAAAGGACGTTTTAGTGAGCTGCACCGTGCAGAGCGACGTGCGATGGTCACATGTGAAAGAAATGTTGAAAATGTTTCGTCTTGCATCAGAATGCGTGGACACATGCAGCACTTCGCACACACTTTCCATGAATAGAGCTTTGTACATGTAAATTAGGACTCGAAACATGCTGTGCTTTGTGTAGTTTTAGGATTGGAATGTGTGCTACAAAACGAAGTATTGTATCGTGAATCAGATAAATTGATTATCCGTTATTCTTAAAGGAATTTTCCGTGCATAAGCCTCTGTAACCTTTTGTACGGAAGTCATAAAATCGTAAAATCTATGGAATGCTCAGAATGATGTAAAATATATTCAGGTACGATGTATTATCGTACTGCATTATGTATTATCGTACTGCATTCATCGTTTGCACCATCGACAGCGACTCGTTGCTTGGACTCTATAACTCAATAAGAGCTCACAAAAAATAATTTCTTACTGGTCAGTTATTTTCATGTATGGTCCTCATTTGTAGTTATAAACTTAAGTGAGAAAGCAGGTTTACTTTGTAAATAAAGTTCCATATCGTGGAAAATCTAAATAATTCCGGCAATCAAGGATTCATAACAACAACCACTCATCAATGATTGTGAAAGGTAAATCATATTTTGAATGTTGGACGACATTTGGTAAAATATTTGATGATTCCAACAAAGGTTCGTTGAAAATTTTCCGTGCACAAACCTGCAATCGATAAATTTTGCGTCATCAGCGACTCAATATCTAATTGATCAATATTTGCAAAGAATTAAGTATGTTCTGCCCTGATACAGCGTTTGTGAGCACATAGTCATCGATCACTGGGTTACCATTTGTTCTTTATCAAACGGAATAAATAACTATAATATACTGGAAAATAAGACAAATTTGGTCGAAACTCCGTCATTGTCAGTGCAGTAATTTTAAGCTTACTAATATTTGAAGTTGCTGATGACGATGATAACCTCAGTCACTATACACCTTGTCTATGAACTTCAGTCAGAATTCAGCCGATATTGGAATTAACTGTGTCTAGAACTATTTTTCCTAATAGTCTTCCAATTCACATTGGTCATAACATGCTCGAAAAATAGGAGCTTGGCAATAGTGATCGCTTGGGATGAAAATACGAAAACAATCCTAGAGTCACTCTGTAAGTGAATGAAACGGTTGATGGGTTAAAATTGAGTGTATGTGCCGTTGCAATATGTTGGAACTAAGGATTTAAAAAGCACTCTCGCTGTGTACGTAGGGAATTAGACGTCAGTAATGCAATGTATCCGGCATACTTACGTGTAGTAATTTACTAAGTGAGGAACAATTTAATGCAAGCAGGGAAACTGACAAACAATATTGGAGGCACACAATGAATTGTGGAGGTTACTGTACAAACAGTTGTACGAAATTACTCACGCGAACAATGTTCTTGGATGGAAACTCGTGTGTGAACACTTCGTTGGGCTGACACACCTTGGCAGCATCAACTATACAAAACATTATTTTGAGTTCAGTGGTGAGGAAATCGTGGAGTTGTAGACTGCCGTGAGAGTTGTGGACTGCCGTGAGGGTTGTGGACTGCTGTGAGGTTGTGGACTGCCGTGAGGGTTGTGGACTGCTGTGAGGTTGTGGACTGCCGGGGGGGTTGTGGACTGCCGTAATAGTTATAGACTGCCGTGAGGGTTGTGGACTGCCGTAATAGTTGTAGACTGCCGTGAGGGTTGTGGACTGCCGTGGATTGCAGACTATAATTTGTGGACTGCCGGGGGACATGGATGCAGGATGATAAGACATTCACCAAATCTCTTACACACACAAAGCTATTAAGGATAAGGCTATGAAATGAAATTGATATGTAAGAAATGAAGTTCTTGGCTTGACGACATTGCCTGCAAAAATATGAGCTTCCACTAGTTCAAAATATATAACATAAAACCTTTACTACTATTAAATAATATTTTGACCAGAATTATAATTTTCAACTATATTTTAGTTCGCGTGAGAAACTGAAAACAGAAATGAAGCTTGGATTTCAGTGAAGCGGAAACAGAGAGTTAAATTTCTTCATCAGGCTGTCTTCTACGCATCATGTTTTTATTTTTCACTAACGAACTTTTCTAGCCCTCACTGTGTGTTAGTTTCATTACAAGAAAACAACGGTTATTTTGTTTTGCCTATTGAAATTACGTACCGTACTGTTTTTCAAAATATTAGTAACTTTTCAAAGAATCTCATTCCTAAAAAACCTTGTGCCTGTTTATCGGTTATCAGTTCACTGAATTCTGAGGTATCTTCTGAAGAAGATCCGTGCCTTTGGATGAAGGTATAGCCTTCCACGGTCCGCTTGTCTTATGTTGGAAAGTTCAACTTGCTCTCCTCATGGAAACAAAACTCAATTCTAAATTTCATTTCAAGCTTTGTGAACTCTGTCATTTTGCATGGAATGTCATTTGGTGCTTGCGAAAATTTATTTACTCTAATCTTAAACTTCACTTTAGATTTTCTGTTTGCGAGATGTTACAGTTGTTTGTGACTCGAAAAAGAAAGAAAAACTAAAAGACGATGAGGATTTAAATGGAGTGAACGTTGTAGTTGAAATGGGTTGAATTTTTTAGTATAATGAACGTTGCTGTGGAATAAATGATGCAGCAGAATGAACGTTGATCGAATTCAACGTGTAAGAAACGAGTACAACGTACAATTTGTCACGAGTTTTGATACGGAATTCATATTCTTAAGGATTGAAAAATACTATAAGTCAGAAAAAATATTATGCCTATGCATGTACTTTACCTTTACCATGAATGATATGCAATGAACCAAGAATATTACTGTGGCATTCACTGAGCAAACTGTGATTCTTGTATCTACTAAATGGCTCAAGCGTCAGTGTTACGCTACGTAGCTCTTTGAAGCTCTGGTTGTTTTGTGCAGGTCGTCAAAGCTGCTGGTATCAGGCTACATTTGCAGTCATGTTACATTAATGCAAGTGTTGCATTAGTGCAAATGTTGTATCAATACACACGTTGCATTAATGCACATGTTGTATTAATGTGTATGTTGCATCAAACAAATATTGCATCAATGCACATGTTGAATCGGTGAAAATGTTGCGTCAATCCAATGTTACATCAGTGCGACAGTTGTCTGCACAGATGTCAAATTTGGTCTCTTTTTGTAGCAGTGTTGTGCGGAAGCCCTAGAGACGGACTAAGTTGCAGCAGACTTGTAGTTGTACGCAACATTAGCAGCTATGTTATTTATACCACCATGAAATTTAGTCTTCAGATATGCCACCATGAAATTCAGAAGAGTTGTTCATATTCGTACGCAGCTCGAGACAACCACCCTGCAGATGCCTAGCTTTGCGCATCGTTGGGAGCTTCTCGAGCTCGAGACAATGCCTATGATACTGAGTGCAGATGTGAAGGTTGTTTGGCGCGTTCTTTTATTACACAGGAAGTCACACGGTAATAGAGACTTCCGAGTCATAACAGCTGACAAATCGTCATCTTGCGTGTCGCCATTTAAGCCCTAGCAACCAGTTGACTTCCCTTATACACCCTAGAATAGCGCTACAGTGCACGGTGAGACTTGCATTTTTTTATATGCTGAGCTTACTTGCATCGAACAGAACAACTTGAATTTTTCCAAAGTTGTATTGCTCGAAGTGTTAGAAAAATTTTGCTGTGAAAGACGGTAACTTGTTTGTATTTCTTAGGTTCGTTTTTGATAGTTTTCTGAGTTTATTACAATTCATGCTTGAGGCATTAGTGAAAAATCAAATATATACAGCGTGATTTTGAAATTTCAAAATCCATTGTCTCCACTGACACTTTACTAATAGCTTTTATAAAGGCCATATGAATAGTTTCCTAGATTATTCTGATCTGTATGTTTTAGGCATAAAATTGCTTAAATTCTGTAGTAGTAAGTTCTTTTCTCAATTTTGCTCAATACTTATTCTTACTTTTCCTTCCACGCATTTTGAAACATTAAAGAGGTGGTAAATTTCTTAATTTTTTGGACTTTCAAACGTTTTTACATTGACCAATAGATTTAAGCTCCAATATCTTCAGCTCAGTTTTAGTAATTAGTAATAAACACGAGGGATATCAGCATTAGATTATTTTTTAATAAATTAATGAAATTTCACTAAAATAGTCAGTGAATCTATAACAAACATTTATATTTTTTACACACGAGGAATGTTTTCCATTTTCGCGTCTGTAGCCACAGCTGTGATATTGATGAAATTTAATTTCCACTAATAAATCCTTGCTTTAATTTCGCAAGTGATCGTGCCAGTAACATGTAACATGAAACATTAGTGTCCTCAGAGTAACTCTCAAAAGACCTGTAAAAATTATTTAGCTTCATTTTTGTGGCAGCCTCGGCTTAGCGGTATTTGATATGTCAGTTTTTTATTCAGTAGCATACATCACCAGCTTGGTCGACTGGTGAGCGAATCTGCTTTCGAGCGGAAAGACCCGGGTTCGAATCCCGCTGCCGGCATGGTTGACGCGGCTAGAAATACGGCATGGGACTTGGGTAAAACAACCGAATAATTATCGAAGTAATTATCCGACCCAAGAATGGGCCAGAAGGTTCGTTCCTATAGCCTCATTCTATTCTATTCTATTCTATTCTTATATTACTTCGCTATGTCATGTTTATTGAGAGTACAGTGCTTCTCTGCTTCATGAGAACTTATTTAAGAGGATTTTTCTGACTGTTTCCAAAACCTATAAGTCAATTAAAGAAAGTAAACGACAACCCTCACTTCCACCCCAGCAATGGGAATGTGAACAACTGTGAACTGTAGCCACTGTATGTATAGTATTTTAACAACCACTGTACAATATGTCAGAAATCATTCTGCTACATATCAGTAATCACCGTCCGATATTTTACCAATCATTGTACATTATTTTACAATTATTGCGCAATATGTTGACAAACACTGTACAATATTTTAAAAATGATTGAACAATGTTTTAACAATCACTGCACTATATTTTAACAATCATTGAACAATATTTTAACACAGTACGGTATGGATTTCAAAATAAATAAAAGATACAGCAGCATCGCGTGTGTGTTTCACAGAACTACGCAATTCACTCCAACCCTATAATGGTTAGGAAAAAGCAACGTTTGATTATTTGTCGTAGAGGAGAAGTAATCTTGGAAATGGTGTTTGCATTCATCTTTCTCCTGCCACTTGAACTTCTCTTGAATTATTTCTCGAGTGAGGCTTCAGAAACTTGCTTCTTCTTGTGTAA
>VCRD01000008.1:419990-430442 GCA_006783055.1 Trinorchestia longiramus | reverse complement strand
CTCAAGGAGATCTATTTCTACCAAAATTGAGTCCAGTCTCCAGCCACAGAGAGCTAAACGGACCTAAATCTACTTACATGAAGTGAAACCAAAAATATTTGTAGTATCCCACGCAAAACTTTCTTATGTTACCTCACACATTCTCGGTTAAGTTAGCTGCAGACGTAATTTTACAACTAACATTCCTACAGTTGGTGAATTTTCACATTAATTTAATTCTAAAAATCATCATCGTTATAATTTCGTGAGGGACAATTTTGTCGATACAAAAATTCCTTTTTAACTGTGAGTGACACATCGTTTTCTTTATAAAATTTAGAACTGCAATCGCGACAAATCTTTGTCTTTACGAAATTAATATGCTAATCGTAAATGACATATTTTCACGGACAGAACAAACACCAGTGTTGTAATTAATGAGCCATGTAACTTTGTCATTATGAAAAGCATCTCAATACCAATTCCTGAACAAAAAATGTGAACGCTGCCGTTCATTTTCAGCCGGAGCAAGACTGAACTTGTTTAACTTTGTATAAAAGAGACTTTTTATGCCTCTAAATTGTGTGGAATAAAAACTCAGTTCTGACTCCGTGTATTATATGTACAGGGCTCTAAGCTGAGGCAAAAAAAGAATATGAATATATCATGTAAAGAGTAAGTAATAAGGAATGAACAAGCCTACAAAGAAGTTTACGAGGCTCATTGTTTGCTTTCATTGCACGGTCACGTGCATTAATGAGACACGTGAACTTTATTACTTGTCCTCTCTACCTGCTGCTGGGCCTCAGCTGTAGCAGGGGTTACACTGCAACTGATTCAGCTGTAGCAGGGGTTACACTGCAACTGATTCAGCTGTAGCAGGGGTTACACTGCAACTGATTCAGCTGTAGCAGGGGTTACACTGCAACTGATTCAGCTGTAGCAGGGGTTACACTGCAACTGATTCAGCTGAAGCAGGAGCCCCTCTGCAACTGATTCAGCTGGAGCAGGGGTTACACTGCAACTGATTCAGCTGCAACAGGGATTACACTGCAACTGATTCAGCTGTAGCAGGGATTACACTGCAACTGATTCAGCTGCAGCAGGGGTCTTCTTTGCAACATATCCAGAAAAGAATATTCCCACTTCTAGAGGGAATTTGCGCACATTCCTCACGAACGTTCTTTAAAAAACTACATTTGCCGTTTTTGGGTGTTTCAATTCCCTCTCTAGGGTCAAAATTGCAGAATAGATCGATAATATATTTGTAAATAGAGGTCCTGCCCTCCACTTCGTCTGCAGTCAACATTTGGCAACGCAGTTTTCTACTCGTGGGATGCGGGTTCTTTGCTGGGCTCTTAAAAGAGAGAAAGAACGAGCGACTAGATTTCTTGACGACAAAAATACTTTTGTAAAATATTCCAATCAGCCTGGTTCTCGAAGATGTGTTGTTGGCTCGAGTGAGAAGCTGAATTGTTTACATGTGTTGTAAGTTTTGCTCAATGTAGGATTAGGAAAATCTACGGTGGAAAATTTTTCCTTTTACGGCAATGTGAAAGACTGCAGTAAGACTGGCAATGTGAGAGACTGCAGTAAGACTGGCAATGTGAAAGACTGCAGTAAGACCGCTGATGTATAAGCCAGGCAATTTAACCGACAATGTAACTCATACTTTTTCCGACTATTCTAAACAAGTAAATTAGTCTACACTAGGTGAGCCAAACACATTTTACACAACGCAATTAATTGTACAGGTTTGATGGATCATTATAGCCCGATTACTGGTCTGATAAATGTCTAATCTGACAAGGACTGATCCGATGAAGATCTTGTTTAGCCAAATGCTGTTTGGATAAAGATCTGGTCTAAGCAAGCTATGGTCTGATGAAGGTCTGGTGTGATCAAGGTCTAGTCTGAGCAAAGTTTGGTCTGATCAAGTTCTGGTATGGTCAAGGTCTGGTCTGACCAATGTTGTCCCACAACGACTAAATACTGCAACAAAAACTGAGGCAAATGTCACTGCTGAATGAACAACATCGATCGAACCCACGATAACCTTCTTTATCTTTCTGATGCCCTTCATGCTAGTTTTTTTACTTCTGATGTCATTCATGCTCACCCTTTTTCCTTACTTAACTTACCATACAGATGAGGGTCTTATCGCTGTCACTTGAGAGGCGATCTAAAAATTCTTCGTTGGATATCTCAGAGCTGAAAAACTGAAAGTGCTATAAGAACAAAATGAATAACGAGATCCAGCCTAAATTATGTTTCAGCAGCTCAAAGATTTATGGAGAATCGAAGAAGAATGAGAAGAGGAAAAGGAAGCGGTCTTCCTTCTGTCTACGATATTTTGATAAATTCAAGTGATGATGAATCTCATGTGGGTTGTGTGCTTGAAAACTTTGGCTTGTATCCATCACGTGCTGACGGCAAGACTTCTTATAATTATAATGCATCTGTATGTGATTTTTTGTAAATGCGCTGAAAAACAGAAACTGATTATAAATATTGTCCTGTTTTCACACGTTCACATTCACAATCACAAAAACGAATCTGTCAAATACTCAAATTTTTTGTTATGGATTAATGTGCATATTGCATGAAAATTGAAGATTTAATATTACCTGTATAATTGTCTATTGTTCAAGCTTACTTTTACAACTTCATTTGTATCCAGCAAAAATGTCTGTTCTCTATTTATTTACAATAATCCATTACTTAAGTCTGCTTTTGCAGATTAAATTGCATGAAACTAAACTTTAAATATCTGACGTCTATTCACCTAAAATTGTCCATAGTTGAAGGATGCTGCTCCGGTTAATTAATAACCTACAAAATAACTAATTGGATCTTCATTCGTTTGAAACCCAATTACTTATTGTTCAAGCTTGAATCTACAAATCAAGTTGCTTTCGAAAAGAATATTGAATACATAAGTTTCACGTATGTGTTTTCAGTGCATGTGATGCGAAGACTTGCATAATTTTGGGCCGCAGAATTCTTGCATAGTTCATAGACATGAAGCAGCCTTCAAAGCTCTGCTGCTCACGACACTAGCGTTAACTTCCAGCATACTGTAGCGCGACCCTCGAAGAAAAAGTCGCTAGTCTAGCACGTAATGACTTGTCAGCTCCCTCATTAAGGTTCTGGAATGACGTAAATATATTAGTTATTACTCGATTAGTAACTTTAATACTGTAAAAATAACAGTCTCTCACGAAAGCGAGAATACGAAAAAATTAAAATTTAGGGGAGTTTGCTTAAATGATGAAAGAATTTTTAGTACCATCAATGTATGTATTAAATATGCAATACCAACAGTTTTTGTAGACAAAATTAAGCACATCTCACCGTAAAAGCATGAAATAAAATGTTAGCTTTGGTTTTTTATTTTTGGCTAAGTTTGCTATAAAAAGCTAGTGTTTGCTATTATTATTGCTGGTGTTGATTTGAGAACGCGAGCATTTGCCCGAGATGAATGGGTGTTTGAATAGAAAACGTTAGTGTTTGTCATAACTTTTGAGAGCGATCAAGTGAAATACAATTAATACAATACAATACAATTAAACAATTTTGATCATATTACTACCCACGACTCAGGTTGTAGAACTACGATTATATAAAAATATTATGTGCTGGTATCTAATAAAAAACGGATTTTGGTTAGCTTTAGGGTTAACATTAATTATCATTAAGATCCAATAAAAGTTTTCGATGCATTTTACAAGTTATCGCTCATTCCAATACCTGATGACTGCATCTTCTGAAGCAAATACTAAGACGAATTTCTGTACTCTCAATCAGCGCTGCAGTGACGAAACCAGTTCCCACTTTTCTGGAACGAGTTACTCAGAAAAGCGTCAAGTTTTATACACGAGTGAGAAATGGTCGTTTCTTGAGTCCCAAGATGGAGGAGGTGTTTTTGTCAGCAGCTGAAAAAATTGTGAGGCGTTTCCGGTAAGGAAGGGAATCTGTAAGAGTACATTTTGTGAGCGTGAAAATTGTTGATTGGGCGGAGTTAGCGCTAACGAGCGGTGATCAGCTGGTGGAAGTCTCGCGACGAAAGACCACGGAAAAACTCCGACACAAAAGAAAGGCGAGACAGATGAAGGTGCGTACGTGGATGAGATAAAAAACTAGCCCACAGGGAAATATATAACACGTAGCAACACGGAGGAGCTGCATCCGTTGGGACGAGCTCATTAGTGAGCGATGGCTTAATGAGGGAAGCGTTTGTGGCATTCTTTATTTAATTCCCAACTTTTACTTTGAATCACATTTACCTAATCTAATGAAGTTCACCCTTATTCATGGTTCCTGTGGGTAACTATTCAGTATTAAAAAGAAATTTTATTTAGAATTTCTTTGGTTTCTTGTAATCAAACGAATTTTATTCCTACAATATCTTTATACATGGTATAATTTTCGGTATGGTTTCAAATGTTTTTCATTCAGCCTTCACGCAATACCTTTGCGCTTACTTCAAGTAAGTTTTTGAGGGCATGTAAAGACTAATAATCGTATGCAAATGTGCGGCTGAGAAGACGCTGCCAGAAGATTAAGGTTGAGAGCTTCAGCTTGAAAGAATCTCGAATTTCCCACAGGTGAAATATCAACTCTGGTATTTGCTATTTGCATAAAACGTACAGAAAAAACAATTGTAAAGCGTAGAGGCAAAACGAACGAACGAGGAAAAACTATACCATTTAAGGCGACATTTTGCAAATAGCTTACAAATATTTATCTTTAAAATTCAAGAAACGCAGTTTTCTCCCCTTCAAGTATCATTGAAAACGGAAAACGGAATCTCGATGGAAGATCTGTCATGTTTTTGTTTGTGAACTTGACACACGATTGAAAAAAATCGTACTTTGAATGCTGTTATTTTTATGTCCCGTGATTTTTTTTGACTTACTTGTCTACGGTCTCAGAGCCTCGATGTTTCCTTCTATTCAAAAATTGGCCATCGAGAACTGCTGACATTCGAAATTATACTGAATAACCACATAATGTTGCGGGCGAGAATCGTCTAAACTTCTACAAATGGTTACTGTTGTTATTGTGTTGTGAGCAATCAAAGCCTGTCTTCAACCGCACCGAAGAGAAAATCTGTGAGAAAATTGGTCGAAACATATACATTAATTTCTTTCGTTCTTTAACATTAAAATGTTTTTCCATTACCCGTTCACTACTACAACTATGCTGTAAAGCAGAATGAGGGTTATCCGATACTAAGCAGTTTGGAGAGTTCTTTTTTACTTTCTTTTATGAAAAGCTTTACTATTAATCAAAGAATTAATGAACTAACAGAGATGTTGAACAGCTCTAGAATGTTACACGCACTGAACGGTAAGAAGTCATTACTACGAACGAATAAATCGTAGATAAAATTGCAACCGCATTACTGTGACAAAATTCGTTCAATATGCTCACAAATCAAGCAACAAAATAAAAAGGAAACCAATATTAGAAATACTCAAATTTGCAGCAATGTATTACGAAAGCATATCTTAATCCAAAAATATCATATTTAGTTTGGTCGTAACCACTCTGTAATACTTGTAACATGTACATTGTTACGACTTGGGCAGCAACCTAAGAATGGACCAAACGGTTCGTTTCTGTTGCCTTATTCTATTCTTATTATGGTTGCCGCAAAATACTACTCCTAGCCTGTTTTACCTTATTCTATTTTCATTAGGGTTGCGACAAAATACTACTCCTATGATTTTTTACAAACTGTTTTTACAATTGATGTATTGACAGCTGAAGCAGAAAGATATTGATCACAACTCAATACGGCGCACATGAAACATAAAAAAGAATGCGGCGGTGACTCCCACTCCTCACGACTAAAACTCCAAGTTGCTCCCGACGTCGCCGCACATGTTATAGACGCCTGGTGAGCTTCTTTTCTTTTTTGACCTCATTAGAGTTGGAGGGGAACAAAACAAGACCATCGTAGACAACTCAAGTAGCTACAGCAGTGGCCTGGTCCCTCTTTCTTTGCTTGCCTGCAAATGCTGCACTCGCTGGACGAAGGCAGCTTTTTCGTCTGACAGAATAGCAGAAATCTTGCTACAGATCCTCTCTTGCTCGGGGATGTGGTCTCGAATTAGAGATGAGAACTGACTTCCCAAGATACGTTTGCGATCAGGTTCACGATTAAAATGGAAGCAGGCTTTGTGGTAAGCACTTGTACCTCACTTTTTGAGTTTTTTAGTGTTGAAATATAATTTAGTACGCTGATAGAAGTGGGAGAATTTCTGTTTTCAGAATTGCATTGATAGCTGAACAGAATTTACGTGAACTTTAGTAATCGAGATGAAGCTGTAGAACCTACTACAGATCACATCTCTATTTATTATCTTGTTAACAACTTCTGCGAACCTGCTTACATGATTCAAATCCGTTTGTGCACAAAATAATCTGGAATTGTCTCCTGCATTATAGAGAGTTCTCGGTACCTGAGAGGCGCATGTTATTAACAGCAAGACTCGCTAGTTCTTCCTCATCCAAAGTCTTGTTTTCAGTACACAGAGTTCCAGCCTGAGCTGCTCTACGACATTGACATTTCTATGTTAAGCTTCAAAAGAATTAAGATGCAACTAAGCAGAAAACTTCCACGCAAGTCAACAATGTCAATGTTATACGATTTTCATAATCTAAATCAAGAAAACATTCGTAAACTCATAAATAATTACACACAGCCTCATAATGGTTGCAGTAAACACGTAAGTAAAATATTTCATAAAAACTTCCTCACAACCAGAATAATAACCATTGCGTTCTGTTGAAGAATGAGCATCATTCCAAGGTCTGTAGATTCAATGTTTGCAATAAGGCACCAACTTTCTGTTCCTGTAAATTTCGCTGGGAAAACTCAGAAGCAGATTGCACAAGAGTCTAACTTTTAATTTTAAACTTGTGTCATGTTTCAGTTTCAAATATTAACAGCAATGTCCGGGAGGGAGAGCAGCTTCTGTTTGCTTTAGCCAAGTCCTTTCAGTTCAGCTCGCTCCACTGATGACAGTAACTCTTGCACACGAAGAAAGAAGGGAACCGCAGGCACTGCTACCACTTCACGTTCAAAATTAGCCCTTGAAAATGCTTTCAAATTAAACAAGTCTCAGGAAAAACGTGCGTCGAGACTGTAATATTGAGCGGATCTCAGCTCGTCTCGTTTCAATTTAAATATGAACTATCGTCAACAATTTCGATACCTGGAAGTGTCTATTTCTGAGCCGTGTGCAGACTACAATAGTTTATTTCTATGACACGTGCGTCTCCCCCTACGTCAAATGCAGAACAAATTCTTGTAAGGTCTAACATACGATAAGCCTCACGGAAAAAGTGTAAGCAACTTTCTGACAAGGCTTTATTCAGTGGAACAAAGCACTATAGCGAACACCGAGAAGAGTGTTTGCTTTGGCTTCCGGATCCTACGACACTTGGGCGGATGCTTTTAACGAGTGAAGTGTGCATGCACTCTGCTTGAAGATGCTAACTTTAGTGAAGGAGGACCTTAGATAAGCTGATTGTGATGAAAATAATATTGTCCTAAAACTTATAATTTAAGTATTGTGTTAGTATGAACTTCGAACAGAGTGAATGTGAAAGGCCTTGGAAGATAAGGGCTAGCGTGATGCATGATTATTTAACGACCGGTGACATCAGGGTGCAGGTTTTAGTTATGATTGACCAGCCTCCTACACGACCTTTTCTCTTATGTTTCTTAATACCAATCTTCCACCTTAATTTTAAATGTTGTGTTGAAATGCAAAATCCAGCGTCTTTTTGGATTGGCAACAGATCAAATTATTGATTTGATCGATAATTGATCAAACATTCTAAGATAATTATGAGCATACGTAAAAAAAATTAAACATTTAATTGCATATACTGCATTCGAACTAAGACTCAAAAATATTTTTGGGTGCTACTTCGAGCCTTCAAAAGCATAACTTATCCATAGAAATATTTATTATGATTCATAATTTTGCACGACTTTAAAAATACTTTTCAAATTTTCAGGAAACGATTTCAAAGCAATAAAATCTCATTAATTCCTATTTACATGAATTGCAATATATTTATTCTCTATTTTTCCAATGGCTTGATCGTAGCGCATGGTCTCAAACAGCATTCTTCGCGGCTTATTTCTGGCATTTTTTCCTCGCGAGTCAAAGTGTAGAAGGAAGTGAGATTGGAAGCTCTCCCAATCCCAGCCTTTTTTCCATGGTGGCCCCGACTGCGACTGGGGAATACCTGCGGCTCGGAAAGGCGTCACAAGTTAATGGAAGGATCGGTGCTGGGCTTAAGCATAGCCACACAGAATTAAGGGATGACACACACCTAAAAAAAAAATAACTTCACCAAAAGAAAAACAGGTCCTGCAAAATTACTTATCCCGGATTCAGACCTCTAAGGTACTGATGCTGCTGTGATCTGAAAAATCATAGCTGCATTTATTAGGGAATGTTTGATGGATTTTTTTTTTCATTTTTGTGTAGCTCAGAAATACTGATACTGATGCACCATATGAATACTGATACTGATGCACCATAGTGTTATTAACATTATACATTAATGCGTTAAAAGTGAAATAAATTCATAACTCGTTGTATGGGCATTAGAAAATTTGTTCACATCCATGTACAAGAAATCACAAAAAATCTGAATCCAAGTTCTACAAATCACAAAAGTCTTTCGCGCAAATCGTCGATCAGCCATCCGGGATGCTTTTGGGCAAGTTCACTTTTATGCTTCGTTTTAGCAAGATTCATTATCCAATGACTGAAAGCTTTCAAAGAAGTTTAGGCGAAAGTCATCAAATTAAAAAGAGGAGTGGGCTACCGCAGATGGAAGACGTGGAAATGAGCTTCCCTTTTAGAAGGTCGTAATAGGCAGGACACGGACTGAGGTAAAGTCGTAACTTCCGTATCACTGAATTTGGTCGGTTTACTCCTCTGCCTCGAACTCAATTGGTGATCTTGCAAAGCCCTTGATAGGTCATCGAGTCCCGACTCCGTTGCCAAACTGCTTCTCGAAACGACTCTCCCCTTGCTGTCAAGTTCCAGCCCTGAGACCTCGCCTAACTTTGGCCGTGTGATGTTGCTGGGATGAAGCCTTTGAATCAGATGCCTTTGTTTAAACAACCCTGCGACAGCTCGTATCACCGCTTGTATGTTAGCCCTGTTGTAAGCGTAGAGGGCTGTTCTCTGCGTCAAAATAACTTTTAAAAACTTTTGTTAAAACATCGGGGCTCCAAACACATTCACCCTGTGGATGCTTTTTCGGAACACTTTGACTTCATGGTGGATTTTGTTAAAGCAAATAGTTTACAGGTTATGTACCTAGTTCTCGGTGCATCAGTTTTGAAATGCATAGATTAGAGGAAAATTTTATTACAGATTTAGTGACATTTACGGTAACGCTATATCTTAAAATATTACAATACACAATTTTTTCGCAATGTATTACCATGTATTGCGCTATATTACCCTTAGGTTGAGGAACGAAACAGTCACTAATATCGTTCTCAAATATTAAATCCGTACTTATTTTTTAGTATCATACTCGTGTTCTCTAAACATTTCCACAAGAAGTCGATCGGCCTGTGAAATAAATGCAGCCAGTTTGATTTATATCATTGAAGTAACATTAAATTAACGCTACAAAAAAGTTCACTCTGTGTTATTTTCTTCAGTTCTCTTCTCATTGTTCATCAAAAAGTCAATAAAATGTTAATGGCAGATCTTATTTCCGCACAGTTTACTCAAAATTGATTTATTTCTTCGTGCAACATTTAAAAAATGTATGTATAGGTAAAAATGCATGAGCATTCCTCTTAATTATGATAATGGACAGCAGAATGTTTAACTGTAGGATTTTAAATAACATTGTTAATTACAACTCTCACTTTGAGTGTGGTCGATGAGAAATTTGGACTTACGACTTTTTGTTAACGATTTGTACGACATTTTCGTTTTGACGACACAGCTCTCGAGCTTAGCTGGGTCTAGGTATCGAATAAAATCACAGTGCCGTGATTAGCAAACTATTTTTCACGTTAGTAAACTATTTTTCAGCACCAATGAACTTCCCAGTTTTGATATCGACGAGGTACACACCAGTCAAAAATATTTAGAACCGCTGGTTTTCATTGAATTTTAAGTGCACGCTGACAAGAGAACTTGGCTTGTCCGGAAAGGTTCTGCATTTTTATGAGATTTAGCAACTGTTTCAAACAAACAAACAAGCGAACTGGACGAAAGCAGAGGGTTTTGGAGCGTTGGTGTCTTGCATGCCCTTGTTTTAAAGGTGAGGGCACGACGGCAGCGCCTGGCCGGTCCCAATTTCCCCTTGCGCTCTCTCCTTTCCTTCTCTCTCCTCTCACTCCCACTGCAGCCATATTCCCATACACATTCCTCATACGTACACGGTGTCTCACTCCCACTGCAGCCATAT